>VWZY01002784.1:0-14144 GCA_013399075.1 Chloroceryle aenea
CTTGTCCTTTTTGAACTTCATGATTTTGTCATGACCTGTCAAAGTCTCATTGGATGGCATCCTCTCCCTTCAGCATGTCAAGCACACAGCTTTGTGTCACTGGCAACCTTGCTGAAAGTGCACTCAATTCCACTGCCCATATCAACATAAAAGAAGTTAAATATTACTGGTTCTGGTACTGATCCCTGAGGAACAGCAGTTGTCACCAGTCTCCACTGGACATTGAACTGTTGACCACACCTCTTTGAGTGCGACCATGCAGCCAATTCCTTATTCATCAAGTGGTCCATTCATCAAATCCATGTGTCTCCAATTTAGAGACAAGGCTGTCATCTGAGACAGAGTTGAACATTTTGCACAAGTCCAGGTAGATTACATCAGTTACTCTTCTTTTATCCACCGATGCTATAACTTCATTGGAAAAGGCCATCAAATTAATCAGGCAAAATTTGACTTAGTGAAGCCATGCTGGCTGTCACAAATCACCTCCTCGTTTTCCTTGTGCATTAGCAGAGTCTTCAGTAGGATCCGATCCATGATCTTGCCAGGCACAGAAGTAAGACTGACTGGCCTGTATTTGTCCAGGTCTTCCTCTTTTCCTTTTTTGAAAATGGGGGTTATGTTTCGGTTTTCCAGTCAGTGGGAACTTCATCAGACTGCCATGACTTCTCAAGCATGATGTAAAACAGCTTATCAACTTAGTCTGCTGGTTTCCTCAGGACCTGCAGATGGATATTGTTGGGTCCTGTGGACCTACATACCTTCAATTTCTTTAGATTGTCCCAAACCCTGATCTTCATTTACAGTGGGCTGAGCTTCTTCTCCCAGTTCCTTCCTTTGCCTTCTTCATCTTGGGTTGTGTGGCTGCAGTCCTTGTGGGTGAAGACTGAGGTATAGAAGTCATTAAGTATCTCAGTCTTCTCTATATCTCTTATGACCTGGNAAGGCTGTCATCTGAGACAGAGTTGAACATTTTGCACAAGTCCAGGTAGATTACATCAGTTACTCTTCTTTTATCCACCGATGCTATAACTTCATTGGAAAAGGCCATCAAATTAATCAGGCAAAATTTGACTTAGTGAAGCCATGCTGGCTGTCACAAATCACCTCCTCGTTTTCCTTGTGCATTAGCAGAGTCTTCAGGAGGATCCGATCCATGATCTTGCCAGGCACAGAAGTAAGACTGACTGGCCTGTATTTGTCCAGGTCTTCCTCTTTTCCTTTTTTGAAAATGGGGGTTATGTTTCGGTTTTCCAGTCAGTGGGAACTTCATCAGACTGCCATGACTTCTCAAGCATGATGTAAAACAGCTTATCAACTTAGTCTGCTGGTTTCCTCAGGACCTGCAGATGGATATTGTTGGGTCCTGTGGACCTACATACCTTCAATTTCTTTAGATTGTCCCAAACCCTGATCTTCATTTACAGTGGGCTGAGCTTCTTCTCCCAGTTCCTTCCTTTGCCTTCTTCATCTTGGGTTGTGTGGCTGCAGTCCTTGTGGGTGAAGACTGAGGTATAGAAGTCATTAAGTATCTCAGTCTTCTCTATATCTCTTATGACCTGGTGTTCTGTTTCTTTCCATAGAGGGCCCGCATTTTCCCTAGCCTTTCTTTTATCACTGACATACCTGTACTTTTTCTTGATACCCTAACCCATTTCATCTAAATTATTTTCAAATCTTAAGAAAACTACAGTTGCAGTATAGCACATAAACCATGAACAATTGCATTCTCTTTCCTGTGTGCTAGATTGGGCATGGAGTTATTAGGGTATGATGAGTTAAGGCATAAGATTTTGAATGAATTCTAAATTAAAATTCCATTTCCATATGTAGATGAGCAAACAGTTGTTTTGACAAAATATATTATGATTTCAGCTTTGCATCACTAAAATAACCCCACCAACCCTTTTTCCTCTCATAGTCCCTTGAAATGCAAGAACACCTTATATTTTAGCTGTCATCTTAATGGTAGATATTATTATAGGGGAAAGAGAGCTAATATCAACTGCTTTTAATTTGGGCAGGCTTTCTTTTACATAAAGACAGAATTTTTTTCTTCTATAACCATTTTGACTAGAGCACACAGGGCCCTTGCCAAGAAGTTTCAATTATGCTTTTAAAATATAAATCCTAGGAGTCTTGAAATTACATGGTGTGGGTAGTGATATGTTAAATGTTTTACAAGTGAGGAGAATTAGTGCATTTTCGCTTATCCTCAGTTCTGTTAAGAAACAAAAATGTTCTTTTGTTGTAGGTAAAAGCAGTTCCTTCCAAAGAAATCTGTAAAAACTGGAAAGCTTTTTCATGTAATTCTGTGAAAATGACACTCAGATAACTGCAGAATGTGGAAAATAAAGCCAGATGCAGAGCCTCACCCAGGATGTGTTCATCAGGAGGACACGGCGTAAACACGCTGTAGGACGTTTTGGCTGCTAGAGCAACCATGGGATTACTTGGGCTGTGTTTTAGCTCTACCCACCTAGCACATTTCGCATGTGGTATTTGGGTGGGGGAAATGAAAAACTACCCCCTTGTCAGGTATGAAGCTATTTCCTTTTGTCAGTTTGAGGTTAAGTGTATGCCTTGGTCATTTGGGTGGAGGACATTAACAGCTATAGTCAGTCTTGAAGGAGAGGGTGTTTCAGTTGCAGCAGGGAAGATTTTCCCACACCTTAGAGTTGTTCATTTCAATACTGACTGGGACAAAAGATGCTGTATCAACAGGTAGTATAGAAGACTATTCATAAAACCTCCCTTCAAGCATGTCATGTTACACTGAATGTTAGGGAACAATAGCAGAAACACTCCTGTATGAAACCAATGTGATCCGGATTGGCTGTGATCAGATGGTTGTACTTCTGTCACATTAGCCAGAGTACACACTTCAGAATAAATTTTGGCATTGTGTTTTTCTTCCAAAGTCAAGTGGTATCAGCTCTAGTATTAAGAGAGAATGGTGAAGATGAAGAATACCTTCTCTGGTACAAAATCTGTTGACACAAAGTTAACTCTTCATATATTTTTTGAATGAATTAGAGCCATTTGAATGAGATAATACAGAATCAGCCATCATATGGCTTTGGCTTTTTGGACTTTTATCAGGAGCTCTAAAGCCAACATTTGTTGTCATACACCTATGGCCTGAAGTAATAAAAGACACAAATCCTCAAGTCCCATTATTATGAGTAAATAAATCAGTGCACTTCAGAATAACTGACAAACTTGCCCAGGTAAATATAGCAAGAGCCACATTCAGGGCTCCTATTGACACTTGCTGAAATGGGAATATGAAAACTTTCAAGTGCCTCAGTCCTTGAGATGGTGAGTGAATTATTACATTTCCTCTCACTTCTGAAATAGATGTTAAAACCTAAATGAGTAAGAATGAGACCTTATAATTTCATTTTTGTAAGCTTCCCCTAAAAAAAATGCATTGAATATTTACTTTTTCTTTAGTTAGCATTAACACTAACAAACCATAGTACTTATCTAACCAAAGCTTTAGCCTTTGCAGCACCATAAGAAAGAAAAGGGAGTTTACTGTTCCCAAATGAATTATTTTAGACTCTGATCTGAGGTAGGGAATAAATTTCTATTACACTTCTGAATGCTGAAAGCAAAATGGTCTACAATTGGGATTCCTAAGCATAACTGAAAAATTACAAATCAGCAACAACTTTTGATACAGCAATGACCTAATTAAAATTAGTATACAGTAGGCTACAGTACTGACACTGGTGGCGCTCATGAATGGTGGTCTATGATAAAATCACGTTCTTCCATCAAACAAAAATTACTGAACTCAGTTCTGGGGTAACTTGGGGAAATGTTAGGCATCTGTGATAAGCAGGAGGTGAAGATTAGGTAATTTAATGGTCTTTTCTCTAAAGCCTGTGAATCTAGAAAAACTGATGAGTAAAGAATATGTAAATCAGATACCTCAAAATATAGACACTTAGCCTAAGTTTAATACTTTTTTTTTTTTAATTTCAGGTTTCTTTTTTAAGGTGATGGGCATTCTTTATTTATAGAACTACCAGGAATTTACCTGGATATAGATAGATTTCCTTGTGAGGCTCAGGCAGCAATTCCCAACATTTCTAAGAATTCCCTAGAGCCAGAGGGAGCTAGAAGTATCATGCACCACCCACAAATTGAATGCAAACTGTGTCAAAGAGAAAAGCTCATGATCAGAAGCTACTCTGAAAATTTGGCATTACTTTCTTTTCCTTCCCTCTCTCCAAGGTCGCCCAGAATTAGTTTTTGTTGATTCCTGTTTCCTAATCTTCTGTTTGGTAGGGCATGTTTTGCTGCCTTCTCTTGACATTTCACAATAATTCAACAGGATATAACAGCTATTACAAAACCTGACAAATGAAATTTAAAGGTAAGCTAAGAGATTTCTTTAAGCAGGTAAGATTCCGATCTTGCAATTTGTTTCATGTAGATAGGTCTCTGTACAAGATAAGACTCACAGGGAACAAAGGATTAGGAATGCATTAATATATGAAAGTTACAGGATATGATAAGCAACATGGCTTTTCAGTATGTGACCCCTAACTTTTGTCCTTTAATATCTATATCTCTCTTAAGAGATATAGATATTAATTAATATTAATATCTATATCTTTCTCTTAAGAAAGCCATGATCCTGACCTAACAGAGGCATCTGTGTGTTCCATTCATAAGTCATTAACAGATTCCTGGAATTGAACACATCAAAACACTTTTTTTTTTTTTTNCATATTTAAGTAAGCCACTGCATTAATTTTTAACTTCCTCTATGAAATGGTTCAGAGTAAGCAAAGCTCAGTAATCCAGAAATAACTGGAAGATACAATTCGAAAACTTGGCCCCGTTTGTTTCTAGGATAGCAGAGATAAATCTCTGAAGTTGCTTCCCACCCTTCAGAGATAAAAAGGTTAGGACATATCCTTTCATTCTGCAAACATGCTGACCCAAAGACAGAGAAATGCTTTAAAAATCAAATCTGAATCACTACTTTTCTTAGGTCATGCACTCAGTTTTTAGGAAGATTTACTGTCAGAGTATTCAGATTATCTGATATAAAAATGTGTCACTCTTGCTAATGTAAAGAGTATCTTCGTTCTGTCAAATGACCAGTGGCTTGTCTTCCATTTTTCTATTTACCTGTGATACATACTTGTAAAAAACCAACAGAAGTCATTTATACACCAAGGGGATAGTCTGTAGAAAATTTCCAGAAAAAGCTTTGGGGATTTATGTGTCAGAATAGGACATCAGTCTCATATTCTATTGAGGCTTCTTATCTTTATCCCATACTATCTAGTATAATATAAATCTATAACAGAAGTACCACAGATGCTGTAGTTTACAATATCTAGAAGAAACAACAGAGGCAGAGGAGACAGAAAAAGATAATTTTGCTTATACAAAATAGCAGCCTGAAAAATAAAACCAGGAAAACAAACAAGCAGATGGAGAAGGCAAAGTCTTCAAGACACAGCTGTGCAAAGCATTTAAATATCCAGATGCAAAGCAGTTTAAGGGTCAGGGACAAGGAAAGGACGCAGAATGCTCTTAGCAGCTATGTAGCATGATTGAATAGTCAGCTTTAAAATTTCAAACACATTAATGATTGTTGACCATCCAGCTTTCTATTGGATTTAAATGGAATCTTAGATTTTTTTAGAAATCGAAATTCATAAGATGCCTTTGCACTATTTAATATGGTTTTGTTACTATTTACATGGGAGTACAATAATTAATGTGCGGGAAAAAAAGTTTTCTCAATTGGTCTTTATACAATTCTCTTTTAGCAAAAGGAATAATAAAATATATTTATTACAGTAATCAAAATTGTTTTTCTGAAGCAGTTACTACCTATAAGAATAATTTATGCTTTTCTGTATACTGTCTTCATCTAAGGAATTCAAGTGCTTCATGAATGTTAATTAGGCATCTGCAGGCATCTATTAGGCACCACCAGTTGCAAGATGATGATTTTGGTCTATCATTAGCTCAAAATACTCCACCTGCCTACTTTGCTTAGTATGCTGTAAAGGCAGCTGGAAGAGGGTATCCGCATACTGAAATATGAGAAAGATGTCTTTTGCATTAAAATACAGCTGCATTGGAAAGCGTTAACTTAAAATAAGTTCCTGAATGAGATTTTATTACTACTTTGATTATCTTCCTGGGCTTTGGACTCCCTCCTGAGCTGGCAGATGTCCCCTCATGTCACATCAGTGGCTGAAAGACAGATTCTCATTCCTAACCTCAGTTGTGTCTCAGGTTCTTCAGTCATTTTGGGATCCTGTTCAAAGGTGCTGATCCATTTTATAATCCCTCTACAGACAGGCTTAAATGCTTTGAATGTTTTCTTCCTCACCATGTGTCTTTCCTCATCCACTGCCTCACTATTCTGTCTTCATTCTGCTTTGAGTGTAAAATGACCAATGTGCCTGTTGTTGTCCCACACCAGACTGGCCAGAGTCAGGATGTAGGCATTAAAGCCAGTTTTGTGACTAAGTCAACAAGTTATTCATCTTTCATTTTGGGGGTGAATAACTTCATTTAAAATGAGCCCCAAACTCACTGTGTTTTTTGATAAAGGCTTCTAATCTCCTTAAATGAAACTTCAGAAGTAAGTTAAATAATAAAAGAGTGCCAGAGGCAATGAAAACAGAGCTAGTGAGTCATGTGGGAACTACAGGCTAGTGTGAGCAAGGTGCTTAAACAACCCTACTGGAGCAACCTACTTTCCTTTTAGGGGAGACTTGCAGAGCAGGAAAATTATTGTTTTCCTAAATTCTGATTTCATAATTAAGACAAGAAAGTGCATTTAGATGTTGAAAAACGTATTTCCTATGACTAGATAGGAAATTAAAAAAAAAGTCCACAGTAAAGGACTTTGACAGTGCTGTATAGGGACAATCTGGTTACTAACTGTAACATTTAAAGGGTATTAAAATCTTATTTTAGTGAGATGGCTGGGTTTATCTTGCAATCTCTTTCTGTAGGACTCTAAGATCAGTTTCCTGTCACACACTCATAAGTTTACATTAAACATGGATGATGTTTTCCATTTTTTTAGGGATTTTTTTTGTGTGCTGCTGTTACAGGTGGGAGGACATTACAGGTATGATTATGGTTTCTCAGAGTCTTTCCCTACACAGAGACAGGAGGAAGCCCTGAGATCCTGGGCACAACTTTAGGTTCTAACTCTTATGAAATGCCATTGATGCACAAAAATAAGACTATGAAAGCTGGCTTATCACTAGACAAGTTTGGTTTTGGATGGATCCAACACAGTTAATATCACTGCACTGTGGATGGCTGGGTAGGCCAATTCATGAAAATTATTAATGTGAATAATAGGCAGAATCAGACCACGCTTTATGACTTTAAAGGCTGATTTTTAAACTTGCAAACTTTGCTAGACCAGAGGAGATTATCTTCAAGATGTATCACTAGCAGTGTTTTAGACATGCCAGAATGCCACTGGGCTGTTCTGTATCTTGGTAAGATTAGCAGCTCCTGTGTCTGCGTTGATCTGTAGAGACTGTATTAAGGTTATATACCACCTATATTTCTGCTATTACAGAAAGCTGGAAGCTTCCTTCTGGTTTAACATAGTACAGACAGACACTCCCATGTCCACAGGTAAGGGCTGGTGGAGTGCACTGGGTATCTAAGAGAAAGCACTGCTGACATCACACAGTTTACTTATATCCCCTTACACCTAAGAGATGACAGTCTAGTCTGGAACTTGCAGCATTATTTGTTTTACATAAGTGTGCTCTTCCTCAGTGGCTCGTGGTGGGATGCAAACAAGTGTAGTTTAAGAACTCCTGCTCTACATGTAGCTTCAGCATCATTTCCTTGTTATGAAATGAATCGTTCTTTCATTCTTCAGACTGTTACTAAAAAAGAAAGGAAAAGCGTGACTGTGAACTACATTCCTTTTTCCTTGCATTCAAGAAATGAAGCTAAAGCCAAAACACTGCTGAACATGGAACCAATTATTACTTTATTGGCTACCCAAAGAAAACATATCCATCAAGGAAAAAAACTAAAATGCATACATGCTAGTCAAATCTACCTCAAAATATGTAGATTTATATATATATATGTATAAGTTTTTTAAATCCCTTGGATCCCACCTTTTTCTTCTGCTTCCTGTCATTGCCATAACAAAGCCTTCTGACAAGCAAACAAGATTTCTTTTGTTGCACTGAAAACATTGCTCATGATATATTTAAAAAAAAAAAAAAAGATTCAAGCCAAACACTGTTTTCAGAGCCTTTTCTTCCTATGTCCTCTCCCTTCCCTAAATCCTCGTTCATTGTAGACTACAGTAAACAAAAGAAAGTTGATATCAAAGTAATTGCTTGAAATATAATTCAGACGTCTTCATGAGCAACACTTAGCAATGTCTTTGGCTGCAAATGATACTTTTGCACACTTCATTAATGTGTGGAAACTAATTATCCTTTGGAAAGAAAATAAAAAAAGACAGAAGGTAAAACACACAAGTACATTATTTAAAAGGGCTTGGAAGCTTGTAAGGTATATACAGTACTTTTCCAAACATGGTCTGTGTCTGTATGTCAGCATTTTTTTCCAACAGATTTTGGTATGTAACCCCCTGCAGATTTTGTGTTTGAAAGGTTTTATCATCCACCTCTCCATATACTATCACGTATTTCCTGATAGGTTTTTTTTTTCATAGCATAGCCAGAAAGTTGCTTGGGGGCCTCCTGTTTTTTTGATCTATCTGTAATATGTTTTGCTTTCATCCACTTCTATTTGGAAGTCTATGTTCTTGTTAATTTTTGATTGTTTCCATTCATGTTTTTGAAAAATCAAAATAGACATTGTAAGAACAGACAGAAAGCTCCATTTTAGCAAACTACCCAAATCTCCCACAGGGACAAGACAAGACAATCTGCAACAACAGGAAAACTTGCTGACCTTAAACTTTATGCTTTGGTTACTACTAGTAGTCTATCAGTAACAACAAAGGCTGTTTTAACATGATACATCATGACAAAAAGGTACAATTCCAACATTTTTTCTAATAATTATTATTTGATATCAGAAGTGGCAAAAAACAAAGCAGGAAGAAAACAAAACAAAACAAACAAACAAACAAAACAAAGCACATGTAAACTAAAGATTTTGGAACAATTTTGCTCTCTATATTTTGTTTCTTTGCAAAATGTGGTTTCTGTTATTCATTCATAGTCTCATCTCTACTCTTGTGTAAAACGTGGATCTTCGTGGATCTTCTACCTTCAGAATTAATTTTTCTATCATGCCAGAAAGACATCTTGTCCAGATAAGACTCATTGGAGGTTGTGAATATCAAGGTTTACAAATATCAGAAAGCTGGATGTCAGGAGGATGGGGCCAGTCTCTTTCCAGTGATGCCCTGTGATAGGATGAGGGTCAATGGTCAAAAAGTGGAGCACAGGAAGTTCCATCTGAACGTGAGGAAAAACATCTTTCCTGTGAGGGTGATGGAGCACTGGAACAGACTGCCTGGGGAGGTTGTGGAGTGTTCTTCCTTGGAGACTTTCAAAACCCTTCTGGATGTGTTCCTATTCGACCTGCCCTAGGTGAACCTAATTTGGCATAGGGGCTGTATTCAATGGTTTCTAGAGGTCCCTTCCAAATCCTAACATTCTGTGATTCTGTGATCTCTCAATATAGGAATTTATGATTTGTGACAATGCATCGTGGAGAAAATAAATTGACTTGCACTTAAGCATATGAATTCATGGTTAATATATATAGCCACTTGTAATTATGAACATAAGAGTAATTCTGCAAAATCATTAAAACCACACTATCATAAAAAACACTAGAAGAGCAAAATAATTTATTTTTAAAATACTAATATTAGAACTACCACTATTCTCACATTTGTGTAGGTCTAAATGAAGCTATTTTGAACTAAGCACCCTTAAATGAAGATGCTATTAGTCATTGGAAACTTTTGAAAATCTGTTGCTAAATGGCAATGAATTGTCTGACTACATCTCTCCTTTTTCTAGAATGACAACGTTCATGGCTGCACTGTGGGCTGAGAAGAGCAACAGTTTCTCAAGAACTTCTTTCCTCTTATCTACAAGTGACACTAATGCCTTTCACTTGCTAGTATGCTTTTCTTTGACCACACATATTATTTGACAGGAATATAGAAATGTTGGTTGGAATCATGCAGTTTAATTGCGTCTAACATAATTAGATAGCCATATGAAGACAGGGAGTAAAAATCACAAGAGAAGAAAGATATATGGCTTTGATTTCACCATTTAATTAATTGCATTGCCCAGACCCACAGCTGTATACCATGAAGGAAGGCTTAAAAGTGATTGTGTGATGACAGTTATGTAGCTATTACTCATTTATCCCAAAGCAGAAAACTTATGTTCTGCAACAGCTTTTTCTAATATATTTTTTATTATTCCTGTCTGTGTTGTAAAACTAAACAAATACAATGGCAGCAAGTTTCAAAATATAAGTAAAATCTTCACAGGCATATTTTCTTGTGCCTTGAGAAAGAATGCACGTGTTCTTTCTGCAACACTTACTAATTCAGGCCTACTCAGAATTTGTCAACAAAAAATAACAAAACCTATTTTTTTTTTCTCATTGTTTAACAAATTATCTGAGTGGATCTTTTTAAAAGATGGAATGAGAATTAATGGATCTGAAAATATTTCTTAGTTTGAAAACGTAAAATGTTAGTTTGAATTTACTTTATCTTTTTGTGGATTAATCTTAAGAAAAGTTCTTCTCTTACCAAGAACTCTAGTTTTAAAGCATCTCAGTCTTCTGCAGACATACAGTTTTTATTCCATGGATTAAAAACACTATTACACATTCAGTCTGCTAATAAGCTCCTCAGAATCAATGAAGTGGGATGGTAAAAACAGGCAAAACATCACGTATGAGGGTCTATGAAATGGATGCCATTTTCCATTGAAAGTTGTCAGGATGAATACAGGACATGTGTGTATAAACTGCATCCCAGATGTACCTCTTATTTCTGGAACTATGTAATAAATCATGTATACCACTTGGTCTACACTGGTGAAACGATTATGCAAAATTTTTTCAGTTTATCTTGAGAAGTATGAAAGACACATATAAAATGACAGGTTAACCATCGAAGATTATGCTATAGCAAATTGTAACCGCAGAAGAGTTCATATGGACAACTATATATGTACATTGGTTTATAAGGTACTTGACTACACAGGCACTTTTACAGTTTTCAGAAGGTGGTTCATGATACCAAGGTGATTTCTGATGAAAGTAAACTACACAGGCTATTTAGTTGAACTAGCCTTAATTTTAATATTTTCTCCCCTTAGTTTTTTAATACTTGAACTGCAAGAGCAATATGTAGTAGTCAATCCAAGAAAGAATAAACCAACAACAAAAAATAAAAAAAATCAAATAAGAAATGAAGAAAAAAAAATGAAAAGAAAAAGGAAAAGGGAAAGAAAAAAGGAAAAGAAGAAAAATAAAAAAAGAAAAATAATTAAAAAATAAAAGAAAAGAGAAAGCTAAGTTCCTTCCAAATTCACTCAAAACTGAATGACAAAATGTTGACATTTTGTACTTTTTCATAAAAATGTTTGATCAAAATGTTTGGTTATATGAACTATTTTTTTTTTTCCTTTTCAACTTTTCTTTTTCCCCTTAAGTTTTTATGTTTTATAACCCAAATAGTTTGCTTCAGAAACATAACTGCGTTCTACAGCATAGAAAGAAGAGGAGAACCATAACACCTCAGCCAAGAATATTCAGATGAGGTGCCAAACAGAAGAGCCTAGCTGCATTAAGGTTTTCCTTCAGAAACAGGAACATCAGGGAAATGCAGCTGTCTCTGGGGTAGGAGCCTCCCAAGGGCAAATCAGGTCAGGAGGAGTGATGGGCTGGAGCTGCCTGTCCTCTTCACTGCAGAGGAAGCTCACAGCAGTTCATCTCCTAATTTAAATATCTTGGCTGTGCACTTGTGGCTCGGTGGATGAATCTAAGACTAGCTGCATGCTGCAGAGGGATTAAAGAACATTTTGGCTCATTGTATTTATAGGGCTTTACTGGTGAATGAAAGTGACAAAAAAATGCTTATGTACACACATCTAAAACACATGCAGTATCTGATATAATGTTGGATAAATCCTGCTAATCCTACCTCATAACAAACACATTACACAGTCATGCTCGGTATTACTTTAGGGATGAATTGTGAATGTGAGCTCATATTCCTCCAAAATCTGTAAAGCTACAAAAGTTCAGAGGATTAGATTTTCAATTTAATCTATTTACAGCTCAGTTAAAATATACACCCATTTGAATTTGTCTGATGGAAATACTGAGCATGACTCACTAGTTCCATAATTTGTATTTTATTATAAACCCTGTCAAAATACAATTTGTGGCTAACCCAAGACAGTCTTCAAACATGAAAGCAGAAATCTTTTATAGGTGTCATATGACAGATGTTAATCTGAGTTTGTTTCTTATGTTCACAATCCATAATTTGCATGAGAATAAGTACTCTGATTTCATCTAATTGATATGTGCCTCTAACTGTCACGTCATTCTTCTCTGTGGCAAGTTAGACGACTTCAATAGTGCAGGTGCCATCCAAAAGTAATGTTGTAAATGCACAACCATGCTGTAACCTGCCACCAGTTTTAGCCCACTGCTGAGGGCGTTTTAAATTCAAGGGATGTCTTTGTTTCCTCACAGCCCTTAGAATAACTGTAGTGATCTAACTAAGATCTAAATGCTTCACATTGTGCCTGAACACATGAACAGATTTTGCTAACATAGAGAAGATAAGAGAAGTAGAACTGAGCCTGAAGATAGAGAGGGTGGGATGTCTCAGGCTCAGGTACTATTTGGTAAGGATGAAAAGGGCCTTTCTGTGTGTTCAGGCAATCAGTCATCTCTAAAGTGTACAATGAATAGTAGTCTAATTTTAGTTACTAGTGGTCTTGCTATACAGTAGTTGAAATTTTCTACATGCCACCTTCTAAAAGTGAGTTTCTGAAAGAATTATCTCCGTAAGTGCTGTAAGGATCCAATTAGAGGCAATTGCTTGATTTCTGAATCCTTTTGATTAGCCTTCAGTAGTGGTCCACTTCGGAATTCCTCGTGAGCTTTCAGCTTCATTGACAGTCCAGAAATAATGCCTCAGTAGGTTGTCACTTGGGGTGCTGAGCTCTGATGCATCCTCTATTCAGGCACCTGTACCAGACATTATCAGGTCACAGCAAGGGTCTTTTGCTAACAGCAATAAGGCTGGACAAAAAATTGGAGAACTAGAATTAAACACTTTCCAAAGCTTCCATTTTTCAGAGACAAACAGATGAGTGCTGTCTTCAGAGAATTAGTGTCTTGCAGAAATCAATAGAAAGCTCTATTTTTTTACCTTTTTATATATGCTTAGGAGATTCAAACAAGAAGTATTCATAATGTAACAGATACAGTTCTCCTTTAAGAGGAATTTACAGAATAAGGACCACATTTCTTCCTAGAAAAGCGTGATTTACATTATTATGATAGGGAGGAGTGAGGACAATTCTACTTTTCCATTAGCCATTGGGCTAACAGTGGGTATGACCCACTGATTTTTATAACCAGATGGAACAGGACAACACCATATCCAGTGAAATGTCCTACTCCGTTCACAGAATCACATTTTCTATATTTTCACTGTGTAGTTCTTTACTTCTTCTGAAATGCTCTGATGATAAAGAGGCTGGGAAAATGTACAGATTTCAGCAGTCATCTGTTTTCAAATGGACAGAATTTGGAAGAATTCAAGACTTCTGCCAGTAGACTGACACTTTCTTCTGCCTTCAGCTGATAAGAAGACACTGCTTGGAAGTTATTAAACACCCCCTAACATCAATATAACACCTTGGCTGCAACTTCACTATTGCACATAACTGAGATTACTTAGTGTTTTTAAAGAAAGATGTAGACAACATGAAAAGTCCCTTCCTCCAGGAAAAAAAAAAATTAAAAAAAAAAATTGTGTGTGCCTTGTATGTCTTTTTCAGAAGTGGATGCATTTTTGGAGTTTCATCTTGTGGAAAATAGCCTTTGAAACAGCTTGCTTTTTTTTTTTT
>VWZY01002784.1:14149-28855 GCA_013399075.1 Chloroceryle aenea
TTTTTTTCCCCATTTGCCTTTTTTACCAATGACAAGCCAAACTAAAAATCTTGTTATTCTAAAAGTTTGTCAGGACTCTGTGATGCCATAGTACTTCAAGAAAAATAGAGCTTTTCAACAATATTTTCTTTCAGTTTTCTTAGCGTGTAAGAAATGTACATTTTCTTAAATGAAAATTTGTCAGGTGTTTGTGAAATGTGTGTATATAACTGCTTCCTTTCTATAAAAG
The DNA here is from genome assembly GCA_013399075.1 of Chloroceryle aenea. Lineage (NCBI taxonomy): Eukaryota > Metazoa > Chordata > Aves > Coraciiformes > Cerylidae > Chloroceryle > Chloroceryle aenea. Next base: position 14,379 of record VWZY01002784.1, read on the forward strand.
CATATATTATTTTTTACAGCTGATAGTGACTTTGCATTGAGGGTGTTTTAGTTCCAATGAGAATGAAAGAATATGCTGTTCAGTTGAGTTAGAGTTGCCAATATTCTTACAGCAACTGGGTTTAATGGAGATAGATCCTGTGGGATTAATTACAGTAATAAAATAAAAGAGTTAACACTTCCATATGGTTGTACATTCTTCAGTGCCTGTGGTATGTAACCTATATGTGAATTAATGATGATCTATGACAGTATAAGGAGTCATAGAAATGTCCATCAGCTGAGAAAGTTATACTTACACTTTAAACAAACACACACAAAATTATTTTGTGGGAAATCTTTTCTAAATAAAATCCCCAAATACAAGTGGAAGTTACTTTTAGGAAAAAAAAACCCAACAAAATAAAACAAATGACTGGGTCAAACCTTTTTAAATAAGTCTGTGCTGGCCCAGAGTGCATATCTACAGTTAGTTTATTAACATCTGAGTCTCTCGTTGTGACCTAGTGGCAATCTAGTGTTCAAAACCAACTTCCATTGTAAACAAGTTTAATTTGATGGGTAACATATTATTAGATGTTTTAAAATGCATCTACCAAGTTAATATGAATGGACTTTTCAGTTGCTCCCACAGACTTTTGAAATAGATTGTTCCAGTTCTTCCCTGATTTATAGTGGTATAAATCAAGAATAATACATTGCACATATGTAAAAATTACTTAAATGAGAATTTAATCAGGTTTATATTTTGGGTTTTTTATTTGGAGAATACTTTTGGAAAGTACCTGCACTAGAGATAAAAATGTTATAAGACTTGAATAAGTTTCTTTGTTCCTTGCATGTTTCTCAAAGGAGTGGAAATTTAATACTGAATATTGACACATGATTATGAAATTCTGGTTTTGCCATGTCAGTTCCGTCAGATTATCTCACTTTAAGCACTGAAAAAAACCATTTAGTAGAATTGTACTGTGATCAGCAAAGTACTGAAGTCTATGAAAATTTACACTGATCTGAGGAAGATCATCTCCTGAATGCTAATACATTTCCAATGGGGTAACTTGTATGTTTAAAAATATGCATGACTATAAGCACTTTTATGACCTGAGGTTTGAAATGTATATTTTGTATCCTATAATCTACATCCATAATTAGAACATTTCATGAAATTTCCTGGATTCATTTAAAAAGGAAGTTGTTTTTCCTGGAGATTACAAAAAAATAAACAAAAAAACAATCAACCAACCAAACCAAACCAAACCACAAACAAATCAAACCAAAAACCAACCAACCAAAAAAAAAACCAAAACCAAAAAACTAAACAAACACAACAAAAAAACCCCAAACCCACACCAATGAACAAGAAGTCAATTAAAATCTAACTTCCCTAGAAAAATACTATATTTGGTCAAGCTCAGTGACTCGTCTTTCCTAGAAATGCTACAGTGATATCATAAAGTCCATTTCCTTCTTGTTCCAGGTATGTTTACTTTCCTAAGCATGCAAGGAATTAATTTTTCTGGAAGATGTTTTATTTCTAATGCAACAATGTTTCAGAGTGCATTGGAGATGCAGCAAAGCAAGATTTAGGCTGTTCTTTCTCTAACTATAGATATTTTAAGTCTTTGTTTTCTCCACTAGTGAGGTCAAAAGTTTTAACATCATCTCCAGAAATAGCCCATTTAACCATTGTACAAAAGTCTAAAGTGAAATTCTGTGAAAAAAAACATACTTTTTTTTTAAACATCCTTTTAATTTCTTTATGCAAATCTTTCAGCTGTGTTTTAGTTTAAAAAAAATCACATCTCTCAACCAAAAAATTAACTTGGAGGCTGAATTTTAATTTTTCATTCTGCAATTCAGTACATCTTAAGCTTGTATATAGAGACATCCTGAGATAACAGACCAGACTTCATGGATTTCCTATTATTCTTCAAAACAGTTTATAAGTCCTCAAGCAGTCCTCCCTTTGTTACTGAAGAAGACAATGGAGCCTGGGTAGACCAGTGGGGAACTAGGTAGGTAAACTTTGTGTAACTGATAAAGACAATTATCTGACTGCAGCTGCCTGGTTTTCCCTTATGCTTACTTGCTGAGAAAGGAAAGACACAACAACCAGGAATACAGTCAATATCCTTGGAGTCCAACTGCAAGTGAAATTGTAGCTGTAGCTTTCAGTCTGCAGCAACAGAACTGTAATATATGCTTAGCAGGGAAAAAAAAAGGATTAGAGACTGTCTGTTTGGCACAATTTTGTGTTTTGTTCTAAGTCTGGCCCATTGTTTTGAAAGACAGTATCTAACTTTTACTGACAATTGTGAGGCTAAAATGCACAACAAAATGGCTCCTGTTAATCAGCAGATGAAACATTTCCTGGGATTTTGAAAAGTATACAGTATAATTGCTTCTCAATGCTACCAGTGAGTGAAGAGTCTTTCTGCATCCACTGATTTACTCAAACTGAGAGTTTAGTAAGAGAAAAATCCTGAAGATGTTAGTGATGCAATAATGTTGTGAAATCTGTGTGACCACTGTGACCACAGTCTATGACCACTGGGGGTCAAACAAAAAGCAAAGCTTGGATCATTGTGAAAGGTCGAGCGATTATCTTTTGGGAAGTAATCTCATTATATTAACTGTTGTCAGTTCTGCGTTAAGTATTGTGGAGTCTACAAGAAGTTAAGGTTCTTAGAAGGTGTGCAGGTCAGTATAAAAAGCACAGTCACTGAGATATAAGGGTAATGCCAGAAGATTTTGGTGTCACCAGTTTACAGATGAGGGTGGAGCTCATAGGCAATACAGAAGCAGTTGTGCAGCTGGCAATAAATCCTTATATTGATCCTTTATGAGGGGAAGAAACAGGAAGAACATAGATCATGATAAAGGCCTTTTTGTTCTCTTCCTTCTGTCATAGCAGGATTATTAATGTCTAGTTAACATGGGGATGTCTCAAAAGTAACTGAGTTTTTGGTGCCTGCAAAAAGGTTGTCTTCTTTTGTATTACAGACATATAACTGTGTGTGTGCTGCAACTTTTACACATAAGAAAACAAAAAATCATCTGAATTTTACAATGTTTATCCAGCATCTCAGCATGTCGATACTACTAAAGGTGCTTTCTAATCTTAAACTCCTAGAAAAATCTGAACTTAAGAATTGGATTGCACGTAACACTGCAAAGAATCATTAAAACTGCGCTTACTATTCATCATGCATTTGCATATACTTTGCATGGAAGAGAGTGAATAAATTTGGGGTGAAAGTATTTATCTAAAAGCAACCCAGGATAGACTTAGCTATTAAGGCAACAGAAGGTAAGTACTAAAAGAAATGTGGTGTAATACTTGTTGATTTATGGAGTCTTTATCTGTATTTTACAAAGAATATAATTTAAGGTCTTACTGGAATTTATTAAAAATTAATCTAAAGAAGCACATATGATTCCAGTTTTCATGTGAAAAGAAGATAACATACTACTGAAATATTAATGAAACACTGAACTACCAAAATTAAAAATATATGTTTAAGTCATGCGCTAGTTGGACTAATACAGGCTCTGATTCACCAAACCCCTACGTACCTTAAAGAGGGAGCCGGGGTGGTTAACTCTTCTTAATTAAATAATGTCAGTGGAGACAAGTGGAAAACTCTCATCTGAAGAACTGTCATGCAGCTCAGATAGGTCAGACTTGCTCCCTGTGGAATATAGTCAATTCCAGAGGGTTCTCTAGTCCACCGGACTTCAAGCCTAAGTAGTACAAGGAAGGTAGCACATGATGCAACTTCACTCTCAATCAGCTCAAGCTGTGATCACTCACAATTTTTTTAAAAATGTAGTATGTTTTTCTGTTTTAAATGTCTCTGTTTTTTGAAGCTTAACTAGTAAATCTAGGTTGTGAGAACAAATATATTAGACATAGAGCTACTCAAATCAGATCTGATGCTGGAAGTAATACATTTGTTTAATCTAATTTGTTCTTCTCCTTGGGCAAGGAGAAGGAGGCTAGTCCTTGTGAAACTCCATGCTAACACAGATCTGTTGTGTCTAGAGTTTGGGGTGCATAGTGCAGCATAGCACTGCACTGTATTTTGGAGAAATCCTGGTAAAAGAGCTGGTTCAAGCACTCCCTGCATGCCATGTGAATCTGTCTTCTCAGTGCTGCATGGAAACCTGACAGTCAAAAGTAGCTATTGAACCCAGTCCTTCTCAGTACTCAGTTAAATCCAGGCTGTTCTCTACTCTCAATGTTCTGCTTCATTTTCTCTATATTTAGAGCTTTTCATAAGACAAAGGTTAGGGTCCTAAAGCCAACAGATTCTTGCCGCAGAACCTTTTTCTCACCTCACAGACAAACGCATTTTCTGACATAGTCTTTCCCCAGTGTAATTTTTGACACCAGCCCGTAATTTTAGCCATATCTTCCTCTAAGAATTCAGAGACAAATATCTAGATTAAAAAGTTAAGCTTGAACTGCTGAATTTGACAAGTGTATAAGGCATGAGAACAGTCTCTCATGGTGAAACACTGTAAAACATTTTTCCTCTAGCTGGAGCTGCTGGCTCAACCTGCTATATACATTTGTTTTATTGTGAAGCCTCTAATTTAATATATTGTGACAAAAAGCAGTAATGTAAGAGTTAAGAGTTGATCTCTGGCTCTGAGCCTGTGTGGATGAATAAGTCAATTCTTTCTTGATGTTTTCTTTTTTACTTTGCAACTAATTAGTCTGTATTGGATGTCCTCTTTCAATATAGAATCACTTCTCTCTGCTTTCATATCATCTACAGTATTTAATTCAGTTTTAAATAATTTTGTTGGGTCATGGTTAACCCTTGCCACCTCAACATCTTAATTTCCTACCCTCCTCTGAACCACCCACATGCTACAGAAAAAAAAGAATCTATGTGGTTTAATTTTCATTTGCAAAAGCAGCTGGTCTCAACCTGTTCCTATGTTGAACATTTCATTTCATGCTGAGAGTGTTACTCCACTTCTGTTTTATCATTCTAGGCTCTAAGAGGCTCCCGATAGACTGCAAAAATCTCAGCAATGCATGGAAGAAACTAGCTCCTTAGCAGCAATCTAAATGCCTTCAGATGTCACTTTTTGTCTGCAGCACAGAATGAGGCTTTAGAGATTTCCGGCAATTAAAACAGTGCTATTAGGGGGCATGTCAGATAGAGTCTGCCATGTCTTCACTGTCTGAGGCCTCATTATCTGCACTGTTCAAAGTTGATCAGATGCTCTACCTTGAAAAAAGGGATGCCCAATGCTGTAGTTACTTATCTATATTCTTGGACCCTGATAAGGCTTGGTATTCTTTATCACCTCATTCCTTAGGAAGGAAACATTTCTAAGTTGTATAGTTTTCATAGTCACCTTTTTTCAGTCTTTGCCAATGACAATATGACCTTTTCTCCGTTGTTTTTTAATTTTTATTTTTTTTTTCCATACTATAGATAGCATATCATCATTTGGTGTTCTGTCACAGGATGAAGGCATTTCCCCACATCAAGCTCCCCAAGAAGGGGTTCAATCCACTCATTTCTTTCTGGAAAGGAGTTTGCTGATGAAAGAGCAAAAATTATAATGTAGTAAATACAAAATCTGACTGTGAAATGCTTCAGAACTATCTGATGATAGTGAGCCAAAGCAACAGATAAAACACACTGAGGAATAATGGTATTGTTAATAACTGTAATGTATATCAGAAAAAATAAATTTGCTTTACTATGCATAATTGGTGATAAACTCTGAGGTAGCTGTTACCAACAAGAAAAGGGGTCTTGGGGTGTCTCTAGCCAGAAATGCAAACCAGTCAACAGCAGCAGTCAGAAACAAACTGTGAAACAAAGTATTGGGAACAAACAAAAAATGTTAGAAAAAGACCAATTTTTTTCTCCTTTCCCTTTTCTTCCCTTCTCTTCCCTACCCTTCCTTTCTCTCATCTCTCCTGTCTTCCCTTGCCCTCCTCTCCCCTCCTCTAATAGGTAATAGTCAATAAGAAAAAACAAATTATGAAAAGTATGGCAAAGAATTATTGTCCAACTCTCATATAAGTCCTAAATGGATTATGACTGTATAGACAGAAAACAGATGACTGAAGAGGGACACAGTAGTTGTCTATAAATTGCACCAAGAAAAATTATTCATGGTTCTTAAATACAAAGAATATAAGGAACTATAAGAGGTTACCAGGTGGGAGGAATAAAGCAATCTAGAAAAGGTTCTTGTTCACACTATATGTGAAAAGAGGTTCTGTTACCTACTACAGGAATATATTCCATTTCAGGTATGTGTTCCATGGATTTTACATCTCATCTCTCTATTGAGCTATTAAGGATATTAAGACCTATTATAAAGTGATACAGAGTGCCAGAAGGTGGAAAATTTTATTGTTGGCCAAAAAAAAAGAATCATGCAATGATAGAATGGTAGTGATTGGAAGTGACCTCTCGAGATCGTTGACTCCAACTCCCCTGCCAGAGCAGGTCACCCAGGGCAGTCCACACAGTAACATGTCCAGGTGGGTTTTGAAAGTGTCTAGAGTAGGAGACTCCACAACTTCCCTGGGCAGCCTGTTCTAGGATACATCACCCTCATAAGAATGAAGTTTTTCCTCATGTTGAGGTGGAACTTCCTGTGCTCCACTTTGTGACCATTGCCCCGCTGAAAAGAGATTCCCTTCTACGTGCCACCCACCCTTCAGATATATGTACATATTAATAAGATCCCCTCTCAGTCTTCTCCAGGCTAAACAGATAGAGGTCCCTCAGCCTTTCCTCATAAGAGAGATGTTCCAGTACCTTAAACATCCTTGTAGGCTTCTGTTGGATAAAAAAAAAGAAGTAATTTCTAATGTAGGCTTGAAAAAGATAAAATGACATGGTCTACTGATTATTATTATTGCATTCCCCTTTTTTAAACAAATAAAGTTATTTTCGGTTCTGAAGGTCTCTTGTAAAATCTCAGGAGTGACAGGTGACATTAACAGAGTACACTAGCCACGCAGCTCATGCAAAGCTATTATCTGATATTTTTTTCAAGGGCTCATCCATTTGTACCATTTACAATATCATTTAAACACACTTTTTTTTTACTTAAGTAGGCAAAATGGCTTATGACCTGAAGACAAAGTGTGTGTATTACTGAAAATGATAGTGATTTAATCTGTCTTAAAGATCAAAGGATCGCAATCAGTAACTCTTATTCACAGGTATAGTGCTATTCCCTTTGGCAAATAATACGAGAGAAAAGGTTGTTTAAACTTCTAGAGAAGTCACCAGACTGTTTTTAAATCACTGCTTTGTCACAGACTTCTTGTGTGTTGCTTTCTAGCTGAAAAATGAGGATGATACTTTTTTTCTTTTCATCTCATTTTCAACAATTTGTATCTCCAGTCAGTCAAGACTATTTCTTATGTGTAAAAGTAACTTCTATCAAAATAGAATCATCATATTGTTTGAGGTTCTTAGGTATTGCTACATTATCACTTACGGGATTAAATTCAATAAGTAACAATTTGTTTCTAGTAATTTGCATCTCAAATGTATTAATTGAATATTTTTCTGTCATAAAACAGAGGAACTGAGAACTGGAATTCTCTTCCAATTTTACAGTATTGCAAATGTTACACAGGCCAGCAGAAGATAAAATCTGAAATGTATCAGAAATCCATTCAGCCACGTTTTTTGTTGTCTTGGAAGAACAATACAATTGAGCAGTTCTGTAATATAACTTAATGGATATAACTTAATGTAAAATTTATTGTACTGAGAAATATTTATTCAAAGATTCAGAAAAAAATTTATATAGAACGTAAATCATTAAAGCCACCCTCAGATTATATCTTTATATTCTATTAACTTTGCACAGTAACTCCAGATTTTATCTGGTTTAGTTTAATTCAAATAAAAGAATGAAATGCAACTTTTATATTTTGTATGTTTTGAGGTAACAGAAGCAATGACATGTAAGACCTAGCAGAGTTGTCACTTTTGTTTTTATGCGTTTACTTTATTTTTATGGAGTTTTGCATTAACAGCTTCAAATATTTTCCAGCATGGTCTAATAGTGATTTAGCTTCCAGTTCTCCAAAAGTCTTGACTAGAGGCACTTGATGAGTCCCACTGAGGCCAGGCTAAGTCATGTCTGAAGGTAAGTAAACTTGTGGATGAGTCTGTGCAGTCCATCCCTCTCATCAGTAGCTTCCTCCCACGCTGATGAGACTTGTGGCCCATCACTCTATGTTTGTATGTCTCACTGAGCATGTAGTCCTCAACACTGCAATGCCAAACTGCTGTGGCCCAGACTTCACCAAGCATTTCTGGAGATGATTATTCCCATTGCAGCTGATGTTTCTTGCTTCAGCTGAACTTTGTCTTCTTTACCCTACTTCTTTTGATGCCCATCTCAATAGCTTCTTGCTTGCCTTTTTCCAGACACTCCAGACTTCCCCACAGAAACATCCCACCAACCCTGTAGTGCTGCTTGCAGCAGCTCCTGTCCAGCTTTCCTCGGAGCTTGCCCCAGTTCATTCACTTCTAATTTACAATGCAGACAACGTTTCCTTTAGTAATTACTCCTCTTTGGCTCCTCTCCCTCCTTTCTGTCTCACCTGTCTCCTTCCCTTTGCCTGTGTTGATGACCTTTGCACTGCAAACAGCCCTTCTCCTCCAGTCCTAGGTGGTTCCACTGGTCCTCCCAGGTGCTTGCTGTGGGGAGCAAGCAATGCGGTAGGTCTTGTCTGTGACAATGGCTTTTGTTGTCAGAAGCTCTGTTCCAAGATCTACATGTTTGGCACAAAATACACATACTTTGGACAAGAGTACCATAAGCCTGACATAATTCCAAGTGAAGTCGGTGGAAGTTTTTGCTCTAACTTTAGGGGGTGCTGGATCAGACTCTGATGGCTGGTGACTAATGCTCTTATTGCACATTTCATAATGCAAATATCCACAGAGGAATATGACCCAGAGAAATATAAGGTACTTATTTTTCATTATTCATTCCCAACTCTTGGCAATAGAAGTCTAACACAAATATTGTTTTTAAATGCTATCCAAGGAGCCTGTTTATCTCTATTCTTCACCTAGCAGCCTAGAAAAACAAACTTCCAGTTTAGACATCTGTTTGACTAGGGTGACATTTCTATTAAAACAAACTCATTGGATCTTTTTTAAAATAGAATATATATTATCTGAATTAGGCTGAATTGAAACTCCTCTCTGCCTAGGCTCCTTTTTTACTTCCAGTAAAGCTATCATTTCCAGTAGGCAGGATCATCACTTTGCTGCTGATAATACATATACTGCAGTCTGCGTCTTAACCTTAGCTGGGCAAGCTTACATATTTATCATGTTAATCCCTACACTTGGAATATGAAATTAGGGTATTAATTTGAAGAAAATAAATAGAAGTTAGAATGCCATTGACTTTTTTTTCATCTTTCTGCAGGCATATTCCTCATCTAACTAGGGAACTGCACAGTAGTAATTATTAACTATTCAAGTTAGTATCATCTACTCCCATAAATGATATAGATGTTTTCCATCCTTACTATTCTACTGAATAGTCATAAACACCTGTTTGTGGTGAAGTAGGACAAAACATGTGAATATGAATGTAAAATCTACAGCCACTTTAGTAAAACGCATAATGAAGATTAAAATAAAAAATAATCCAGGCTTTCCATACATTTAGATTTAGCCTCAACTAATTGGCACCTGATGTTTTCAAAGACTTCATCCCTACTAAAGATGCTTTTGGCCCTCATAGGTTATTAACAAAGAAAATAAATAATTATGTCTCAATCTTTGTCTCCTCAGTTCTCTCTCTATAAAATGGAAACAATACTGCCACATATTCCTAAATTAATCCTTTAAAAGTAAGTGAATAAACCTATCTGTGAAGTACCCACACTTAAGGGCAATATCATATCCAGGATATAATTGATAAATTTGTCTATGTTGCCAATTTTGGAATAGCTACACTAACAAAGCAAAAACCCCCACAAATGAAAACAAACAAACAAACAAAACCTAAACCAAAAAGCCAAACAATAAATAAAGAATAAATAAAACATTAAAACCAACAATAACAACAAAGAAAAACACACACACAATACACCCCCAAAAAACAACAAAACAATCAATAAAACAAACAAAATCTAAAACAAAACAAAGAAAAAAAAAACCAGCGAATAACACACCCTCCCCCCTTCCCCCCAAAAAAACTTAGGCAAAGAAGTAGCAAGAAACAGTGAATATCTCATCATGCAGTGGATAGCGTGATAGTATTATGATATATTTCATCATGAAGATTAACATGCATTGCCAAAGTAGGTTCATGTTTGATGTTTCACAAGTGCTTACTCTATATTCTTAAAATCCTTTGAACTTCAAGTGGGATTGCCCAGTTAGTAGAACAGAGAGAGGCATTTGGGAGATGTCATCTTGCCTGTTCCTTGGCACTCTGCTTCTGCAGATTCCTGGGGGAGCTGGCCATATCTGGGACCCACCATCCACATGTCTCTTCAGACAAACATGTGCCCATGGAGGATGTATTTTTCCTGTGCATGTGTTCAATGGCCTTCTTTCATCAGGGCATAAGACCAGAATCTTTGTTCATTCCAGATTGAAAATAATGTTAATATTTAATAATTTTATTTTTTATTGAAATAATTTAGTCCATTCTCCTAAAAGATAATATAAACTTGTAAATTGATATATTAGCATTGAAATTAAATAAGGAAGATAGTGTGTCTAAAACAATATACAGCATTTGTGCATATGTCTAAGGTGTAATAGTACTCAACTGTGAATTTCAGTGATATTTGTACAATGCCGAAGTGTAAAACTACAATATATAAGATGCTAAAACTGAAAGAAGATTGCACCGTTTTCTCCATATAAGTTATCTTTAACAGTATAAATTGATGTTAGCATGTGTTGCTAGCCTTTTTCATGAGAGTAAGATTTGTTTTGTCTAATTTATTATATTGATTACATAATGATAAACTGTTTTGTCCTTTTCAATATGCTGTTATGGGATTGGTTATCCATTCCAGTTCATTACTGTAAGCTACTTTGGTTTAAACATGAAAGAAGTGGAACAGCCATCCAATAAAATGACATATCTGTAGAAAGTTTAAAGATCTATACAGCATTCAACTAAAGCTGACAAGCACTGAGGTTTGGATTGCTCATTCTCATGACAAAGATGGTAATGGGAAGAGAAAACAGCAGTATCTAATCCATTTTTTATGACAGTGATTGTAATTAAATTGGAAAGGACATAAAAGCAACTTGTTCCTATTACAATTTCTATATCCTTATTTTATGGCCCCCTCCTTGTTTCTTCTAATTTGGAGACACATACCGGTGTAACCTTTGGACAGTGAATCTTTAGGAAGCACGCAAGACAATATGTACACAGTACTGTGTTATAAAGTGGCTTATATGTTTCTGAAAAGATTATTATCTACTGATATTAATATTCTAGACTAGAAAAGGAGTGGTTAAAGTGTAGATAAGAATTTTACTGCTTGATGTTCCCCAAAGTGAGCACATGTGCCCCGTGAATCTTTTGCGAATCATTATTATCATCATTTAATAGGATTGATCTTTGCTTTGGAGTGACCAGTGATTCTAGATTCAGGAGTTTCTGTCTTCCATTAACTCAGACATTAACTTTTCTTAAGAAAATGGATTATAAAAGTGAAATGAAATTATAGGAATCAATCATTTTTATCAGCATGGTAATATATAAAGGAACACACTTCCTACAGAACTGAATAAAAATGGAGGACTGACTAAATATTTCACTATGAAAAATTAAATTGTAATTAAAGTAAGGTTTAAAATATAATAAAAAAGGAAAAATAAAAAGGTTGTCTTACATGGAAAATGCAAGGTTTTAATTAAATTTATAATTGATAAATTTATTGGCATAAAGTTATTTTTCATACACTAAGTAAATGTGGTGTTTAGCAAAGTAATTTCTTGTATCCCCTACACAGACAGTTATAAACAGTTCCTGAGAATTAATGACTGACTGGTTACCATTTAAAACATTAGTCATGCAAAATTTTTTAACATATGCTCACCTATAAACATAGGTACAAAAGATTATCCATGCTGAGTTAGATCAGCATCTTGCAATAACTAGAAATGGAAACTTATCTATACAAGTATAAGAAATGTCTGTAGTCTGAAATGACAAACACAAATGACATTGTCCTGCTGTTCCTAGACACATGGTATAGCACTATAGCTCTTCTCTCACGGGTGTGTGGATCATGATGTTTATGTCAGCCTAGTACTCAGCCTAATGTTGCTGCTCTTGCACTTTGCTCTCAGAGTTATAACAGCTCAGTACATTACTGTATGAGGACCTACCAAGTTAACTGGAAACATTCCAGTAGAAAAACAATTTCAATTTTTATCTGGTATTTAATGTACTTATCTTGTATTTAGTCTTGCAGATCACAGTGTTTGGGTTGCAAGCAGCAATATACTATAATTTCTCTTTTTTTCATTTAAAAAGGGATAGTTTGCTCTAAAAGTTTCCTGTTGGTAAACATTTGTCATGATAAAAAGCATAGATGTCTGTGTATTATTAAAAAGTAAACAGATTTCCAATTAATTTCCAAGTTCTAGTCAAAGCTTTTTTCATCCCAGCTGGGCTCATCACTTTGTTTCTGATACAGTGACATTGCTGTATGAATTTGAAAGGCTAGCACAAACAGTTTTAGTCTGCAGAGTGTGACAGACAATAACCATTTTATCAACAGTTTGTCTATTTTATTCCCTTATAAAGGAGTTGGGCCTCTGAGAAGATAACTCTTGTTTGCTTTGTCTGGTACAGGCAGAGTTGTTTGAAAGATGTGCTCCTTGAAAGCCATTGCACACACGAAGGAAGCAGGACAGAAAGTAAGGGTTATATGAAAACAGAATGAACCGGGAAGTGGAGCACACCAGAGTCTAGGAGAATTTGAAGAAGATCATTAACAAGTGGCAAGTGACAAGTAGAATTCCTCCGGGATTTATATTGGGAGTGACATTGTTTAACATCTATGTCAGCAACATGGACAGAAGGATTGAGCGCACATCAGCAAGTCTGCCAATGACACCACACGCTGTGTGGTGTGGCTGACATGCTGGAGGGAAAGGATGCCATCCAGAAGGACCTAGACAGGCTTGAGAGCTGGGCCCATGTAAACCTCATGAAGTTCAACAGGGCCAGCACTATTCAAAACATTTATCAATGACCTGGACAAGGGATAGAATGTGCTCTCAGCAAGTTTGCTGACAATACAAAACTGGGAGGAGTGGCTGACATGACAGAAGTCTGTTGCCATCCAGTGTGACCTAGACAGGCTGGAGAGATGGGCAGGAAGAAATCTAATGAAATTCAGTAAGGGCAAATGTGAAGTGCTACATTTGGAAAGGAACAACCCCATGTATCAGTACTGGTTGGGGGCTGATCTATTGGAGGACAGCTCTGGGGAAAAGGACCTGGGAGTCCTGGTTGACAACAGGATGACCATAAGCCAACTCTGTACCCTTGCAACCAAGAAGGCCAATGGCATCCTGGGATGCATTAGGAAGAGCATGGCCAGCAGGTCGAGGGAGGTTCTCATCCTCTTCTGCTCTGTGCTGGTGAGGCCTCATTTGGAGTACTGTGTCCACTTCTGGCCTCCCCACTTCAAGAAGGACAAGGAATTACTGGAGATATTCCCAGGGCTACTAAGTTGATAAGGGCCTGGAGCACCTAGTATATGAGGAAAGGCTAAGAGTGCTGGATCTTTTTAGTTTGGAGAAGAGGAGGCTGAGGGGGGATTTTATCTATGCTTATAAATATCTAAAGAGGGGGTGTCAGGAAGATGNGCCTAGTAGATGAGGAAAGGATAAGAGTGCTGGATCTTTTTAGTTTGGAGAAGAGGAGGCTGAGGGGGGATTTTATCTATGCTTATAAATATCTAAAGAGGGGGTGTCAGGAAGATGCGTCCAGGCTCTTCTCAGTGCTGTTCTGTGACAGGACTAGGAGCAAAGCCAGTACACTGGAAAACAGGAGTTTCAACCTCAACATGAGGAAATACCTCTTCACTGTGAGGGTAATGCGCGCAGCATGGGGAATAAGCAAGCAGAGTTAGAGGTCAGTGTACGGGCTAAGGGTTATGATCTGGTGGCGATAACAGAGACATGGTGGGATAGGTCACATGACTGGAATGTGGCCATGGATGGTTATGTGCTTTTTCGGAAAGATAGGGCGGGGAAGCGAGGTGGTGGAGTTGCTCTTTATGTGAGAGAGCAACTAGAATGTGTTGAGTTTTGTGCAGGGGCTGATGAGGGACAAGTTGAAAGTTTGTGGGTAAGAATTAAGGGGCAGGCTGGTGTGGGTGATACAGNATTCCCAGGGCTACTAAGTTGATAAGGGCCTGGAGCACCTAGTATATGAGGAAAGGCTAAGAGTGCT
>VWZY01002786.1:5579-16949 GCA_013399075.1 Chloroceryle aenea
TGATGAAGAGAGGTGAAGATTGAAACATCTCTCAAAGCAATGGGAGGCAACCGTCTCCTGCTGTCCCATTCCGAGGTGAGTGGGAACTCTCTGCCCCAGACATCTCCCTCCTCACTTCTAAATTAATGTCAGGTTAAGTGCCCAGTTTTATGTGTTCTTTGTGCCTCAAACTACATATTACAACTGTTTTCAGATGTAACTAAGCATACAAAAATTTTGTATGAAAGATGTACACACAAAATACATGGCTTAAAGTATTCTAAATAATGTTGAGGCATAGAAAGACAACCATTCTTAATAGAATCAGAAGTTTTTAATATAGATACTAGAAACTAGAACAGACATATAGACAAAACTATTGCAATTTTTTGACCTTCCAAAGTTTTAAGAGGTGCTTACTGCTTTTAGGACAATGTCAGAGTAAACAACTACAATGACAGTTGCAGAGCAGAATGTGTGTCTACCATAAGAGAATCTGGGTCAGAGCAGCAGTGCTATAAAACATCACCCATATTATCCTGTGCCAGAAGAAACACTGAAAAGAGAGAGAACAGCCTAGCAAGCAGCTGTTACGCCAAAAATATCCTAAGTCATATTTATTCAAAAAATATTTGCTCTTGGACATTATCCTTTGGCTCCTCTATTCCTAATTAAGGAGAATTTTATAAGTAGTCTTGTGTTTTTCCTGTTTAGTCACCACTGCCCTAATATGAATGAGATCTATGATAAAGGCAGAGAAAATACAAGCTAATACTTTAGTATTTCAACATTTTATCCTTAAAAGGTTATCTGTAAAAACATTATGTTATGCTGAAGGTTATATTTACTTAAAAACCAGATAGTTTGGAATACAAAATAAGAAAAGTTCTCTTTATCAGGAAAAAAAAAAAACCCAACCCACACTTGTTTTATTCATTTGATGCCTCTTCATCAGTATCAAGTTTTATTAAAACATAATTACAAACCAATTATAAGCTGTTATAGTGTAGAACAGAATATATGTAATTGCCAGGTTGGGAATGGCAACAGAAATCTTGAAAGAACTCTAAGGTTATCATACTACTAAATACACTGAAATCTGAAAACTTTGATCCAACCTCTTGCACATGTGTGTGTCATGCTTTGTGGAAGGTAACTTTTAACGTGTGAAAGCCTACAGATGTATTATCCTGTCTCTAGTAACTAAACTATCTCAGTGCTAAATTTTATAGTCTTAAAGAGAAGAAAAAAGAAATCATTTACAAGACAACAATAAAACTCAATTTTCAGGTCTCCCAGCTACCAGAGTGGCCAATCAAGATAGCATATCAACTGTAAAGATCAGTACAGATGCAGAATTTTATACTTGTTCATATTAAAACAGTCCAGATTTGCAAATGGACAGTCAGTAACAAGACTTGCAATGGAGTCTGAAGTCCAAAGGAATTTTGGTAATAGTATCATTAATCACATGCTATATGGATATAGTTGTGAGCATGTATCCAGATACACACAGAGGGAACTCTATCTTAAAACAGTTATTTAAATAACTGCAACAGGAATTGTTTGCAAGTAAATTGAATGATAAAAGTGAGCAAACATGTAGGCATATATGCATACATACGTAGACACACCCCCTACATATGCATGCACATCAGCTCTTAAAAGGAATCCCTGGAAATAATTCATGTGGCTCAGAGTCAGGGTAACTTTTCTTATCATTCACTCACGAAAGGTTCAAGAATTTTACAAAGGAAACCAATAGGAAAGGAATCCAACAGGATAATTTTTCATCCAGAAGACAAAGCATATTATAGCAGGTTTGAAAACTTGGATGGAGAAAAGAAACGTGTTGTGCCTAAGCTTGCAGAAGAGGTGGTGACAATCACCAACACCATTTGGCATTTTCCATCCCGGAAGAATCTTACAGTTATATACAGTCTGAAAAGCCTAAAAATGAATTTTGACCACAAGCCACAACACTAACCTATGAAAACCTCTTTCAAATAAGTTAAGTTTTCCCTCCATTTAAAGGCTACACTGGAACTGACATTTAGAATACAGCAGTGTTAGTTTTCCACATTTCCATGATTTATAAAAAGAAAAAAAATCCGAGACTGCTATTTTGGCTCAACTGTAGTGACCTGTACCAGAAATTTACAGCCTGGCAAAATGAACATTATAAGGCCAAACAAAGCAAAGGTCTAACATATTTCCACACAGAATCTTTTAGAAAGAAATAGAAAAGAAGGAGAAAAAGTACAGTTCACTCACCAGTCGTGTATTAACAACAGGAAACAGCAATGCCAAGAGAGCTCCATTCAGCATATGCATCTGCAACCTTAGGAAGGAGATGTGATATTACTTTCATAAACAGAAATAAAATGCACATATTTTATGTAGCATCTCTTCTGTAAAAGGTAGCAAGTGATTTAATAAAATTCTTTTGGCCTGAATTTTAATAAAGTCACTGTTAAATACAATAACGAGATACTGTTAAAAGCAATAACCACAACAAAAAGAAAAATCTCTCTTTAAATACACAATTAATTTCCTAAAGCAGTACTGTTTTATCTAATGAGCTTTGGATTCCTAGAAAGCCTGAACTGCTTGTTTTTGATAATCCTGTTCATGATGCAAGCTGCTAAATAGTTGGAATTTTGCTGTTCATTTGTCTTTCAGAGCTTAAAATAGCATGTCTGATAAAGGTTTTTACTCCTGTCTAACACTGTAAACATACAGCTCCAAAAGCTTCAGGAATTTGGGAGTCCCTTAAATAAAAGATGAAATACACTTGTCAAAATGCAACAGCAAGTCCTAAGCAAGGAATAAGGCAGGACATTGGTATTAGAATACTGGTTTGTGTAGCTTTCAGCCATCTTTTTCTGAACCACTGCTGCAACACAAGAACACAAAAATAGTATCAGTACTTGTCACGGTTTAGGGGCAAGGCGGCCCCTTAGACTGTTGCAGTCTATTTTATATAAAAGACAAGGTAAAGAATAAACTGTCTACCACCATTGCCAGTCATAAACTATTAGGAATTTAAAAGTAACTTGAGGGTAAAAAAGGTATTGCAATTTCAAAAACGCTTTTCCAAGTGTAATTTATATGCTGCTAGGGTTGTTGGAAAACAGAAAGGTTCATTCTGAAAAACAACAGATATTGTGGCCTCCACTCTGCAGCCAGTCTTCTGCAAATGACTAGTAAATCCAGGACTTCCTGAACAGCAAACATAGCTGTGTTAGCATCTCCACAGCACCGCTAGCTCTGTATTCTCCCTACTCCCTGCCCAAATAAGTAACAGCAGGACAACATTGCAGATGGAGTAGCAGTTCCAAGACAATGAATAAGGCATCCTTCTTGCCTAGACTCAGACAAGAAAGAGTTGACTGTCATGGTGACACTACAGCCATTCCTGATTACCATTCTGCCTGGAAAGCCCCAGAACCCTCACCTCAAGATGACCAGTTACACCCCTTGGCTGCTTACTGGACTCTAATGCAGTAGTCCATTTTAACTTCCTGCGCATTAGAAACTCGTGGGATTCCTTAAGCTAGTAACAACCCACAAGATTTTAGAAAAGATTGCATAGACTTGAGAAACACATAACAGCAAGAATTTGCTTTCAATATTTAACTTTTAGCCCCATCTTTTAAATTAGACCCATAGCATATGCATGGCCTTCAAGGAAGCAGAGTTATTAATTTTTAGTGAGGATAATAAAAAGGTACAAGGCCCATGACATAAATCACAGAAGCTCATACGTTAATCTGTAGAAAGATGCCTGCTTTCTCATCTGTTACTGAGCTAATTCATGTTGCTATGCAAGGCCAAAGCCACTAGCACGGAAGAACAAAGGGTATGTGGCTCAACACCCAAGATTTATGCCCTGACGCTTTCCAAAGTGTCATTTTTCAATCTAACCAACATGCCTTTCCAACCAGATATATATATTAATATTTTATGACTTAATCTGTGATTAACTTCTAAAATACATTATGCAAGTAGACAGAAATGTAGTAAGGAAGAAGCATTACCTGAAGAGAATCATTGCAATCCGACATGGAGGACAGGCAAGAAGAAAAATCTGAAATGGCAGAAACAAATTTAAATTAATGATACGATCTCTTTTAGACTCCATTTCCTATATCCTTCTTTCCCAGTTCTGTATGTCACAAATCATTTCTAACCTGAAGAACTCTTTCACAGCAGAGCTAGAAAAAGAGTAAAAATCTTGAACAAATTAAAAAGTCTCACATCACCTAAATATATAAGGGTTTTAGTAGTATGAGCAGCATCTAGGTTCTGCTAGTGCCTAAGAATCGAGTCAAATTCTAGCCTGCTTGATACAGTCATTATCAAAGGTCTCTCACAAAGGAAATTACTGTATTACCCATCATTTTACTGCAGCAGCTCCCTTAGCCCTAGGTCCTTATTGTGCTGCAGATCAAGCATTTACAATGACAATACTCCACTTCAGCAGTGCAGGACTCCACTCATCAACATTTCACGCAAGAGGGCTGTCTATAAAAGCCTCTCAATGCTTCCCAACACAAGGCTACCACAGTATCTGATCTATCCACAAGCTTTGTGATCACCTTTAAATACGTCCAGTGTCACGCTCAAAGTAGTTTTAAAGCTCTGTAAAAATTTTCATCAGTTATTAGCTAGCTCTTTCACAAGACCAAAAGTAACTGCACACAACTGGAGCAGCACATTTGTCTTTCTTTAGAGCCATACTCCTACCATAAATAGGATCTGATTTAAATTTTTACGTAACTAAGTATTGTTGACTTGCAACAATGCCCATCTAAATTTAGAGGACCATGGACTTGCTGCAGCAACAGGAGATATGTTGAAGCCTCAATCATGCCATGGAGCCTTTGTGTATAAAAGGGGCTTGCTGTCATTACCACACAAATAAATGTTCAAATTCCATCTATTTTATTTCCAGTGCAAGTTCTTACATACAGCCATTTATTTTTCTGATCCACTTACTTGAATGTTTAATTCAAGTCACTTTCAGTAACAGTTTAGAGCATGTACACACACAAAATGTTCTTCCTAAGTCATACAGGACTCTAAAAAACACACAGCCAGAAAGAGGCTGCAGATAAATTTAACTGAATGTACCTCAAGACATTTCCTTAGTCAAAATCCAGTCAGAGTCTCCCTGTCTTGTATTTAAAAAACAAGTACCTTCAACTCATCCAGGCAGGATAAAGAGAAAGAACATAACTGGTGCATGATGACAATCCACTAATGGATGCTTTTTTTTTTTTTAATACTAAGAACAACAAGAAAAATAAAACCAGAAAAATCAGAGGGGTCTATATATGACCTTGCACATAAGACCAATACAGCTTCTGGGAAAAATGTCTTACACTTACTATGGTTTACTATTCTATCATGGCATATTCTCGCAATAAACTTTTTTTACTAACCAAGTTTCTTGATCTGTGCACTGTATTTGCCTTTCTCTGGAGACCATTAATATCTTCTTCAGGTCTCTTATAATACCCATTTCTTTCCCATGCTACTTGCATGTATTCAAACTTTTTAAACACTCCACGTTGTATGTCAGCAAAAGGAGACAGGATATTTAGTCTCACTGGTTCATCCAGAGTTTTAACTTCAGATTATTTTATGATTGCCTCAATTCAGAACTCTGCCAGAAGATACATGTTACTTTTGAAGCACATTTCATACCTTCATGGAAAAAAATCCATTTCCAATACTGATTTTTTTGTCTCCTATTTCCTACACATTTGAAGAAAAACAAACAAACCAAACACCACTTTTTTCTCTATATGTACAAAATAATCAAACCAAAAATATGTCTTTATCACAGCACTCATTTGTTTTTCTGACACACCACAGAATGCTCCAACCACCATATGGTATAGCAAATACTACAATACAAGTCTATATATTGTCTGAATCTCACCAGTGAGAATAAGAAATAGCTAATATTAAACAAGGTGTTACAAAGACTAAGATGGACATACCAATTTAAAATACTTTACTACCATGGAGACAGGCAAATAAGAGAACAAGATTGATAGCTGCTTATTTCTCTCATTTCCTTGCAAGAAACAGAGTTTCAGGAACTAATGAAGGAAAAACAAACAATATTTTTAACCGTGCAAGTCCCTGTGCTACAAAAGAGATCTTTTGCAAAATAAGCCCGACTTCAGTTTTTTAATGACAGCAGAGAAATCATAACTAGATTGTTTATGTTAAAATTTTAGGATAATGAGAGAGGTCTTCAAATGTTGCACTTTGGCAGTATAACATCAAGCACTTTCTCTGTAAAAAGGTATATAGTTTCCACGATAAATAAACCTCAACTTAGAAGGGATGTCTTATAAGATATCCTTGTACCTGATTTTCAAAGAACTATAGCCCTGAGTAGATTCAAACATTTTAACAAGTGTCATCAGTCAGCTCAGAGTAATTAGCAGTCTTAAAATACCTAGTTCACAGCAGACAAGCTCACAAGCTCTAACACAAGTGTTCACATACTTATCCCATAATCATATTACATTTCACTGTCGGGCTGGAAATAAAGTCCTTTACCTTGCAGGAGCAATCGGCTATGTTTTATAAACCAATGTCATATCAAATTAGCAACATGCCTGTGAAGAGTTCCCAGCCTCTGTTTTCCTGCCAGAAATCGGGAGGCTTTACACACTCAGACTAACACAGATGTTAAGCCTCCCCTCACTGCACATTGCTGAGTTCTGGTGCAAACAGGGCAGCACATTCATGTAACTTCTTTTTCAAAGCAGAATAACTAAAGTTTCAATTTAGAAGAAACAATGTGTCTGAAAAAATAAGGAGGGACATTACCTGTTACATTTTGACACATTACAAATGAAAAGGACAAAAGAATTAACTGGAAATCTAAAAAGTACAAAAGTAGCTATTTCAGGAGGGAAAAAAAAAAAGGCACTATAAACCAGACATTTTCTGACATTGAATTCTGTGCACAGTCCTGATCACTCCCTTCCCCTTTAACCTCTCTCTCAAAACAAACAAACAAACAAAATAAACACACAAAAAAAAACACTTATTTTGAAAAGGGTTACAGAGGTCAACAAGAATGATCAAAAAGCCTAATATATCTTCCATACACTGGCCAATTTAACACACCAAGACTCTTCAATCTCTAAAAGGCTAATGAGAGTGAGAGAAAGTGAGCGAGTACAAGATCACAAGTGGCTTCGAGGCAGCACATACATAGTAAGTGCTGGGTTGAGACAATACTGTAAGTCAGAGTGACCGGGTCTTTTTCACAGCCCAGGACCAGAAGATTCTACAACACAACTGTTCTCAGGCAACAAACTGCAGAGAAACTCATAACACCAGCCAATCTGCAAAATGAAGCTTACTTCAACCTTGAGGACCCAGACAAAAATAAAACCCAGAAATTCTGTCCATATAATTCATAACTGCTCTGCAAGACCATAAATATCATTGTCCATCTCCATGGGAAATATTTCTGGCATGAAGAGCTGCATGGTCAGCACTCCCCTGCGTAAGCCCAAATACAAAGATCACACCACCACATGCGATGGGTCAGCAGGGCTGCTGTAAGTTGAAGACCATAATGTACAGGGTTGCAGTGCTTCACTATTCCTTCACTGAGACAAGATCTTCAAGAAACTGAACTCATGGTTGCTCTGAACTAACCCAGAACTGGGCTGCACATCACTCTTCCACATCCTCTTCCTTTAACCATGCACTAAGAAGAAGAGAAAGCTCCAAATGAGTATCTACAAGTTTGAGAGAGACTGGAAGGCAGAAAGAAAAGGATGGTATTTTTCCACCTGCAGAAATATGTTTTAAAAGTTTTCAAAAAGAGACACGTGCCACACTGATTCAGTATTTGATATGGTTCTGAATAAATACCCTTTGAGTTAAACTTTAGAGATTCTAATTGCATTATTCATTTGTGTCAGTGTAGCAGGTAAAAGAGCCTGTATGTAAAAGGACTATTTTGAATAGGAATAGTCAATACCAGTATGAAGGTAACACTGCATTAGTTTATTCACTGTGAGGGTGGTGAGAGACAGGAACAGGTTGCCAAGAGAAACTGGATGCTCCACCCCTGGATGTGCTCAAGGCCAGGTTGGATGGGACTCTGAGCAAGCTGGTTGAGTGGAAGATGTCCCCTCCCATGACAGGGGGGTGGAACTATATGATATTTAAGGTCCCTTCCAACTCAAACCATCCTATGATTCAGAAAACTTCTTAGACAGCAGTAGGTAGCTATCACATAGCATTACACTGTCCCTGCACAAATCCAGTTAAGTTCATTCCCTTATATTGGATATTAGAGGTTTCCATTTTTTTTTGAGTTCATATAAAAAGAAATTTATTCAAACAACCTCTTTTACAGTTTCCACATCTAGACTTCAGGAATGGGCAAGTGCAGCTGTATAAAGAGGTGGGAAAAAAATAAAGAACACAAACCAAATATATCTGGTTTCCTTTTTTCTATTTAGTTGCATTGCTAGACTGAAAACAGTAAGAAAAGAGAAGGGTTTTATTGTTTAATACTCGTGGATTTTTTCATGTAGCAGTGTTTCTTTCATCCTTTTGTTTGAAAATGATGCAACTGAAGGGTATAACAGCAATACTGTCTCTGAACCTATGTAAAACACTTCAGATATCTAAGCCTCGACGCCGTTCTCTTATTGAATGTTACTGCCTCACTCCATGTCTACTCTTATATGGAGAGCTCACAGATGCTTTGGTTTTTTCTTTCCTTCCCCCCCCATGACTTGCCTGGATATTTGGGGGTTTTTTTTGATTCCAAAACATTCCAAACCTCTACAAAATATAACACATAAGAGCTCCCTTCAGAAGTATTTTAATGACACTATTTTTCAGTTAGTACACTGTGGTAGAGTGCAGTCAAACTTGTTATGAAAGGCTTTTCTTCTACCAGTCCTAGTCCTGCTGAGATAGGAATATGCATAACAATGATCGTGTTGTTTGATCAGAAACAAACTAAAAAGATGAAGACAATTCAAAAAGCAGCAGGGAAGAAAAAAAAAACAACCAACAAGTCATACAACTCTAAACATTCCAGATTAAACATCACACAAAGTAGCACTTACAGTATCAATGGGAACACTTACAGATGTTTGAGGAGAGTTGTTTCTGGCAGAAGACTGCTAAGCACCCTACCAGCAGAACCACAGCATCTTACATAAGCAGCACAGATTTCATTTACCTTTCAAAACAGCAGCTTCTCAGTCCCTGAGCTGCCTGTTTGATTTAGCATCTTGTTGCAGCTGACTGGAAACAAATCTTCCTTTTCAAAAATTCCAGTCATGATCACTTAGCCAGATCATAAATGGGATTGGTTTAGTATACTATTTCAAAATTAAATCCTCCAGAGGTTAGATTTTAATGTCTACTTTCAATATTCAGAGTAATGTGAAAAATTAATGGAAACTGGATCCATTCAAAACTGGAATTAATTTTAAAAACCAAACAAACCAAACAAACCAACCACCAAGCAGGCTTTGGTCAATCTCCAATGAAATAAAAATTTTCACCCTTTCTTAGGTGTATCAAAACACCCTCTGGAGCAAAAGAGGTTAACAGGTATGTTCAAAAGAATATATGATACAGTGGAAAGGTTAAGTATATCTTACTGTACCTGTGAAAACCATTTTCACCCACAATGGTAAAACATAAGGCAAGGAATGTTCAAGCAGCTGGACAATTTACAACATTTAAAAGATTTTGTTAATTAGCTCTAAAAATATATTTTTAAGTAAATACAAATAAATCACCCTACCATTTCTCAGAAAGAAATGGTTTAACAACTCTGCTATACAGCCTTTTTAAAAATAAATGAAAAAAAAAGCCAAAAAACCTCTGACTTGACAAGTTCAGACTGCCAAATCTGAAAAGAGAACACAGATGAAGAGATGTTACATTCTCATTGCTAAACAGCAGCAAGTTGAATGTATTTCATACTTCAGCATAAGAACCACAGCTGCCTTACTGCAGCTGTCAGATTCAGAGATTGATTAATTAATGTGTCCTGGGGAATTGTTAAGCTAGCGTTAAGAATACTCATGATTCAAAGCAACAATGCTGGCAGAGCATTAAATAATACTACAATAAAAGTAGTTTTTGTGTTCTATAAACCAGACTGTGGGAACATGAAGAATCTGCCTGGCCCTTCTTCCAGCCCCTCAGTTTTCCAGTTCTACCTATGAGTGAAGGAAGTGTAGCAAGTTGAACATTTTCCATCCTCTACAGTCTGATGTCTTGCAAATTGCCCGTGTTCTTTGGGACATTCCAGAACATTCACCCCTTACACAGGCTTAATTTCTTTCCTTGACAAACCTGTACTCATATTCTTCTTCCCTTTTATGGCCTCCAGTGAAAGATTTCTGGACTTCTCATATTTTAGGATTAATTGTTAACATAAGACTCGAGTCTTTCTACATATGCAGTAGCATTACTTATCACATCTTAAGCATCTGTATCTCAGCAAAAAAGCATCACTGAGGTTATTTTTCTTCCTTTTTCTCCAATCACTGTGTGCACCAGCCCTTCACTAGTAGTGGGTTACTTCAGTCCCCATCCCTAGCTTAACGCTTTAGCAAAACCTGACAATCAAAAACTTATCTGTGGGTAAAAGAGCAAATAAGATTGAATGGAAAAAAAAAAAAAATCAGAAGTACAATTTTATTAGAAAACTTAATTTGCACTGAATTTAGATTTACTTGCATTTACACATCAGTTGCATTGTGAAAACTTGCATGAGTTCACTGTAGGATTAAAATATAAGTATTAAAATATAAACAGCTAAATTCACTTGACACTAATTACTTGGCAATCTGAACAAATGCAAATCCTTACCACAGCCATATAGAGCCCTGAGGAAGTGTCAGGAGAAACATGAGTCCTATTAAACTCTTCAGTTTTCATATTCATGGTACAGAACTCGTTGCCAGTGAACATCAACACAGTTCAAACTGCTACAGTGAACATAGTTGATGTACAACCACTGCAGTAAAACTCCTCATCTGTGACCAGGACTGTAAATATTTACAGCAGTGCAAGGGAGACAAGAAAGCAGGATTCTTAGAATGGAAATCATTAGATGAAAGTCATATTAACCCCTGGAGTTTATGGGGTGTCCAATATGGTTACTGCTGCTTTGATTTAGTCCATGACTCCACTGAAGATCCTACAGGCCACAAGCAACTATTAACCAAAACATGTTTAAGCAAATAATGCACATGGAATGGTGTGTGAAACTGCTAAATAGGTTAAAAAAAAAAAATCCTAAAAATATATTACTAGCAACAGGTATAAATAACAACAGTGGATACAATTATTCAACACCCCCCC
>VWZY01002789.1:0-11883 GCA_013399075.1 Chloroceryle aenea
TTCCTTAGCTGCAGTGGAAATTCTATGATGCAGATGATTATCATTCTACAGGGAATAAAAAGAAGATGGCAGAAGGGATACCACTAAATGATGAGGTACCTTGTAGAAACCCTGAAAGAAGTCATAAACAGAACATGCCTACCTTTGTAGCCGCTGGGGCATCACGTTAGAGTAGATTGTGCGTTCTGTAGACCATGCTGACTGTAAGTATAGATGCAATTTATACAGCTGCAGTTGGTACGAGGGGGCTTCTTGTGCTACAAAGGATTTTGCATTAGAAAGTAGTTTATCAAAGTGTGCTTGGTAGCTCACAAGGAGTTTGATGCTCATCCAGGACATGTCAGAAATCTCTTATCTTATACACAGTTGCAGCTTTAGATTACACACTGCTTCTTTGAGATAAGTGCACGAAGACAGACAGGTGTTTCTGCTGAGGTACATTTCATCACTTCAGCAAACATTACTCCACAGTCTTCTGTTTTATATGGTCCTGCTTACTATGTGCTTCTTTCCCCTCAGCATATTGTTCAGTCTTAACAGATAAAAATTATCAAGTTTAGTTTTACAGTAATAATTCAGAGATCTGAGTAGATTAGAAAAGTTATAAGATGACACTTGAACTTTTTCTGGGAGATCTCTAGAAACATAAAGCTGCACTAGGGAGTTCTTCAAAACACTATCAACTGAGAAAAAAAAAATCTAGATTCTTGTTAAAATATTCAATCTTTCCATAGTGGTTGGAAGTTCATATAAGCCAGTATATCATCTAAAGCAGCATTTCACAACTGGATGACTAAACATTGCTGTATGGTGCCCAGCAAGAGGGAGGCAGCTCTTCTGAAGCAACAGAGCTGAAAAACAGTGAGGGCCTTCTTGAATGCCAGTGGGAAGTTACACTCTAATGGCAGTGGCAAAAAATCTTGGGGTTTATTTGTCCGTGTTATATAATTTGTTGTGTGCATGCAGCAGTAACAGGATTTAAAGATTAAATGGGATCAGTTGTTTTGTGTTCAACAGGTATGACAAAATTTGTGGGAGCTTAAAAATTAAAATAAGATTATAATGAGAAGCTCATCTATTAATTATGTGTTTGCCTAACTACTGAGCGAAAGTGTTGCAAAACCATGGCTATGATTATGTTTGTGATTGCTGCTAACATAAAAATGATGTAATCAAGTTATTGTGGATAACTAGATTTAGATGTGTCTATTCCTGATCCCAAATATTGTATGCCAAGGTACAAGGAAGAAGAAATAATTCGGGCAGTATGTTTCAATTGTCTAATAGAAGCAAGGGAGAAGTTGACAGTCCTTCAAATGTTTACAAGGTCCATACTACAGTTAATTACCGTGTAAATACATACAAAAAGCACTGTTCCACTAAAACTACCTTAACTGATAATACACTTAACATTTCTCGTTAGCCTTTGGGAAGTGGTAGCAAATCTACATTAGGCAGAAAGAGAATCAAAATTGAACTTGCCATACAGTCTAATGCTAATTTTAATCTCTAGCCAAATGATCTAGATGTTAGAAGCAGTTGAATCAAATTAATTTTATAAACAACTTTGAACTAACTTCTTTTCTTTATAGGACAGGATTCCCTGGCTCTGTGCATTGCATGATATACTAAGGAGGTAAGACAATATCTAGCTTTAAAGAGTTTGGACTAAAGACAAAAAAAGTACCAGAAGTACTTTTTCCCATTGCATTCCAAAGCAGAAATGTTGGTAGTAGTGTAAAAACATTCTTCAGGTGCTAAAGCCATTCTATTTTCACTAATCTAACTGTCATACTAATTGATGAGGGTGAGATAATCCCTGAATAATAGTGTTGGGAAAATTGTTGCCAATGATGCTTGGTTTTCTACTGTCTGTGTAAAAACAATTTCAAGGATTCAGTTCGCTAATAAACCTGACATTAGCTACTTACAAAGGACGTAACACAAAATATACTGATAGTGAACACTGAGAATGAGAATAGGATAAATTTTTGTAAATATTGTTAGTGTAAAATAACTTGGTGTCAAGTTTGCTTGATACCATCTGCCCTAGGATCCTCATAGAGAAGCTGATGGAAGTACGGCCTGGATGAGCAGATGGTGAGTTGGATTGAAAACTGGCTGAACAGGCTGGTGCAGAATGTGTGACTTGTGGCAGGAATTCTAGATGGATACCAGTAAATAATGGTGTACCTCAGGGGTCAACACTGGGTCCCATCCTATTTAACATCTTGTTAATGATCCGGATGATGGGGCAGAGTAGACCCTTTGCAAATTTGCAGGTGACACCAAACTGTGAGGAGGGGCTGATACAGAGGGACCTTGACAGGCTTTAGAAATGGGCTGGCAGGAACCTCATGCAGTTGGAGTTTAAGAAGAAGTGCAAAGTTCTGCCCCTGAAAGGAGCAAGCCCAGTCACCAGTACAGACACTGTGGGGCACCCAGATGTAAAGTAGCTTTGCAGAAAAGGTCCTGGGGGGCCCATGGTGAACACCCAAGTTGAGCATGAGCAAGCAATGGGCTCTCCCGGCGAGGCACACCAGCCATATCCTGGTCAGCGTTAGACACAGTATTGGTAGCAGGTTTGGGGAGGTGATCCTTCCCCTCAGCACTGGTGAGGCCATACCTGGAGTATTGTGTCCAGCTGTGAGCTTACCATTATGAGAGACATGGGTAGCATCCAACAAAGAGCCATGCAGGAGAAGGGACTGGAACATGCCTCACATGAGGAAAGACTGGGAGAGCAGGAACTGTTTAGCTTGCCTTTACTTGCTTGTGCACATCAGGCGAGTTTACCTCATTGGGGCATGAGTTAATTCACTCAGAAGTTTGTTTGGAGTGTTACACTTCATCCACTTCATTAGGTTATATGGTAGGTAGCCCAAGGCCAGTGCCCAGCTCCAGAAATTTTGCATAGTTATACTTTAAAAAAGCCTAATACTGTTTTTTAATTATTAGTACTTATAAGTAACTGAGACTGGCATTGGCTTACCTAGGTGATAAAAGGAGGTATTATAAATTCTTACTTCTTTGTGAGCCAAAATCTGATAATCATAGCATGATTTTTACATAGGTTTATATCTATTTTTAATTTGATTATGGGATGACTTTTCTTAGGTAGGCATTTAAGTCACTTTTAGTTGTCTCTAGACAACTAATTCTGAATTTTCTTTTTGGTGGAACAGGCATACCCAGAATTAACTGCATGCTTTAAGAAACTTTGCCAGTAAAAAAATACATGTGCAAGGCATTAATTTGCCTGCAGCCAACCCTTTGTTTACCTTGCAGTGTGCATATATGCAGTGCTGCTGATGAGTATGGTTACAGAAAACATAATAATGAACATTATAGGTAAATCTGAGACAGTGAAAACAGGTGTTGGAGGTATACCTGCATATGTATTTAAGAATGGATCTCTGTACTGTTCAGCAGCCACGTTGTAGACAGATTAGTATAGGAATTTTATAGATAATGATGGGAGTTCACATGTGTATTCAGGTGCTGCTGTTCTCAGCAATTAAGGAAGTGATCACAACACTTTCTTGTGCTAGAAGTTAATTTAATTTAGGAAAGAGTGGTGGCTAATAAGGTCCCTAAGACTGAGATTTTAGCAAGAGTCTGACTAGCATGACCTCACTTTCAAATCACATCTTTTCCTGTGTTGGAAATGTGGTTTCAAAGTCCTGTCAAAATTACAGAAAAGAATGCCACTACTCTCCAGGATCCAGGGCTTGTCTCCCTTGTTCAGCAGAACTTACAAGCCATTTTGTTATGCCATATGGATGTTTTTTGTGTTGTAGTTTGTTGTTGGTTTTGTTTGTTTGTTTGTTTTTTGATAGAGAAGACTCATCTAGACAAAATGCAGTTCTGGCCTGTTCTGCACTGAAGAAGATGTATAGGAACATATTAGTTAGTGGAGCATCTGCAATTAAAAGCAACCAGACAGAGCAACCAGGAGAAAATGCAGCACTGCAGATCCTCTTTGTTCATTTGGATGGTTCTGTAGATACCATTGCTGGCCGCCTGGAGAAGAGGAGTGGACATTTTATGCCACCTAAACTTCTCAAGTCTCAGTTTGATACGCTGGAGCCTCCTAGTGCACCAGAAAACTTTATTACTGTCAGTGTAGAAAAATCTCTCCCTGAAATAGTGCTGGAGATTGAGCACACCATATTTCAGGGTAAGGCTTTTCTGGAATAAGTCTCTGGATGACAGAAATTCTCTTAAGGATTCCTTATCAAAGACATGAAACGGTGTTTTAATTACTGATTAATAAATCAAAACAATTTGTTTTTTTTCCTGATAATTGAATGGATTGCAATACTAAGAGTGGGTTTCCTACTACTGTTATCATGGCTCTGTAAAAGACACACAAGATGAAATTTTCAAGAATCAGCAAGTTTTCAAACCCTTCACTGCAAGTTAAAACTCACATTTTAGGAAGAGACTGCTTTTGAAAATCTTGCGGGTGTCACATGCAATAATTTATTTCCTTTTTAAAAAAAAAATAAATTATTTTTTACTGTGGAGAGGTTAGAAACAATATTTATTTCTCTCAAAGAGGCAAGAACACGCATGATGAAGCTCCATGCCCAACATTACGACCATCTCACTGCCAGATTTTGTGACAAGTTGTAGCCTCTGAGTCCTTGATAACCTCACCAGGGCACTCACTGGTGACTTCATGAGAGCTTTTGTGAACTCTTACTATGTGCATTGAACACTACGTTGTAAAATGTGAGAAAAAACAGTGGTGGTGGAGGCAATGTACAAAATATAACTGTATGGAAAGCTTTATTTAGAAATAAAGTGGCATCATATTCGCTCTGAACTCAAATTTTTCATGTACAAAGCATACCCATCAATGAAGTGCAATGGAGACTGAGTGATCTAAGATACTGAATACAAGATTGATTGATGGACGTTTCCTTCTTTTAGAAAAACTCGCTCTTTCACAGTTGAACCTTCTCTTTTCTGGTGTGCTTTAGTGTTCTAACTTCAAGAAAACTGCAGATAACATTTGAATCATATGTGAATGGAGTCATCCTCATGAATTATTTTTAGTGCATCATGCAATTTTTTTTATTTCTAGGTTGATAAGCTCCTTTAGAAGCCAAACTTAGGTTTTGAAACACCTTTGGTGTAATTTTTACCCAGGAAACTAGTTGAAAAAATGCTTGTCTTGGTTGTCATTTTGTATTTAGTAAGGGCTTTGTGGTTTACTAGATAAACTAATGTGCTTAGATCAGTGAATGGGCATTGAATGGGCATTATCTGACTGAAAGTGGGCATTTTTAAGGTACAGATTTGGGTGTAAACACTCACATAGCAGTGATCTTTGCCTGTTTGTTCATGACGTGGACGGTGAATACCAGGCAGTTACCAGTTTTAGTTTGCTGCTGTAAAAAATGGCTTGCTCTCAGTTTAGAGCCAGTTTACTCCGAGAGATGCAGTGCAACCTTAAGACTCAGAGGCAAAGGCTGATTGATCTGGCTACTTCTGAACACTGTCACATTTCAGAGACTAGTGACTTGTCAGACAAAGTGACTTCTCAACCTTAAAAGTTTTGTAGCTACGAAAACCAGAGAAATGGCACCCTCGTGTGGTACCTCTGCTTCTGATGAAGGCTTTGTGTCTTCCCAATACACCATTTTACAAAGGGCTTTTCTAATAAGCCCATTATTAAGTGGATTTATGCTCACTTTCTTCAGACAATGGAAGCGGTTCAGGACACTGTACAGTGACGAGAAAGCTGCTGCATCCTGTCATAAACAGGTGTGATCAGATCTTCAGATAACGTAATTAGTCTATGAAGTGAGTTCTGAAGAGGCTGGACTTTGCATTTTCAGACCTGCTCAGCAGCATTTTTCACATGCTCACGAAGTGGCTGGCACTAGGAGAAAATTGTACTCATCCCTCAAAAACTGCTCTCTCAGGAAAGTCTATGTAAGGAGCTTGGGTTTTGGAAGATTTTTCTAAACCAGTTTGTTCTTAGACATAGTTCATGCTTTTTCAGATTAGTCAGGCTCTTGGTCACTCTTTGGCAGGAATATTTTCTTGCTTTAACCTTGTAATATATTTGCCTTTGGCTTTTACTTGACACAAAGTATTTCTAGAGGTCAAATGATGCTGAAAGGACAAAGCAGCAACCATTTAAGTTAACGTGCCATTAATCTTCTAAGTGACTGCTGCATTTTCACTACTGCCGTTCAGTACTGAAGGACTTCAGTCTGTTAGCTGCTGCTGGCAGGTTGTAATTCCCAATTACATCCTTCTGTTAAAAGAAGACTCCTCTGCACCTCCCTCTTCTAGCCTCCGCATCAACTCTAAGTTACCATCACCTAAATCTAATCATATTTTGCAGACCTAGTGTTCATGAGAACCTCCTGCTTCCAGAAAGGGGTAGCTGACAGTGCATAGATGAATGCAGGAAAATGCTGAACAGTATTTTTTTCTCAGAACACTGATCTGAAGATAATGCTAAGCACCTGCTTTTCCATCTCAGAATCTCAGGAGTGGAGTTTGCTTCCACCTTGCTCCGTGAGACAGGTGGACAGGGGACAGATACTGCCAAAAAAATTATAGAAGTAGAAACCATGAAGCCATTACTTTCAATGGAAAGGGTGGGTGAAATCTTTAGGAGGAGCACATCATCTTATGGGTGCTTTCCCTTGAAACTCTTCATACCTGCTTTTTACATAGAAAAGGAAGGTTGCAAGATTCCTGGCAGACTTTCCATTAGCTCCATCTGATGCATAGTTTACCTAACACAGAACCAGGCTTGTGTAATTAGCTGGACAGAACTCTTGCAATTTTCTATTTCTTAAAATTTTGCCACAGTGGCGCATACCTGAATTACACTATTAAACCCACAAGGGCTTTGCAAGCATGGTTGTCTTTTTTCTCTCTACAGGTAAAGCCTGCTTGGTTGCTGCCAGCCTGTTCACATGAACTGATAAGAATACAGTGCAGTTGCTGCCAACAAAACTGCATAGATGGTTTTGCCAGAAGTTTTTAAAATGTCACTATATGCTGAAGAATGCTCAACTTCTTCCTTTATGTCACATTATAACTTTGCTTCATCAGTTTAAAAACTTTCACAATAGGTAATTTTAAACCATCCCCAAGCATTTTTAGAGTGAACTGAATTCATATTTGCACCATCAAAAGTGTTCAAACCCAGTGTTTAAAAGCAATGCTACCCCCACTCTATCTACGTTAGTGGTCTTCAAAATCATACACCTTTTGGTCTCTTCACCTCACACTCCAACAGTTGTGTACTAATCTTAATCCAGAGCTGGTGAATACTGCAAGAGTTTACACTCAAATGCCAACTCTTAAGCTGGTCGGTCATCTTGAGTTCGAGGTAATCACCACACGCAAACGCCCTGAGACAAGATGCTTAAAGATTTTTAATTTATTACCTGTGCACAAGAGAAGTAACTACCAATACAAACTTAAGATAAACAGTATTTTTTACATGTTGGTTAAAAGTAATTCTCACATGACCATGAATAATAGTAATGTTTCCAATTACAAATAGGAATACACGTTAGAATCTCAATGGAACAAGCCAAAAAGCTTTAAAAGCGGTTCCAGAGCACAAGGCAGTGCCCCTTTTAATTTGCACAACTATAAAGGTAATTTACAGTTAATCTTTGTGAATATTGAGACAAAGTAACAATGCAAGTTTCTGTACAGTTAGAAGTAAAGAGATAATCAGCAATTCTAGTATAGTTTAACTGAACCTGCTTAAACTTTTTGGCTGAGATGGTTACCAAAGATGCTGGAAGATCTCTCCACCAAAACAAAGTCTTAATGTCTCTTTTAACACCCGACCCTCCCACCTCCCCAGCATTTTTGTGTAATTTATAACCTCATTTTATTGCAATGCTTAAATATCTAGAAACGAGCCGATTCCACCGTATATATTGTGTTTATACTTTATACAAATTAAAGCAAAAAATGGTATATTACTCAAGTGGTAAAAATCTTACAGCATTTTGCTAGCAAAAAAATCCCCCATGCTAAATCACAATAAGCAGTATTGGTACCCATAAATTGTAGCTTCAATTAATTTGTTTCTTTTTAAATTTGTATTCTACATAAATTACTACCAAAGGCTAATGTTTATGTAGTAAATAAACTGGACAGTTGTCGGTCAGACAAAACCTGTTCACCCAACTGTGAAACCTGATATTGTTTCAAAAGAAATCACAAATAATGCAGAACAAAAGAAGTGTGATGCATGCAACAGAGTGAAAATGCATCGATTCCCACTGTTTGAGGAAAGCTACTGCACTCCACCTTAAAATGCATCAGACCAATTTTAGTTATAACGAGACAATCCTAAGAATCAGAATGAAATAAAGCAAATATTTTAAAGATTTAGGAGCTGTTATCAAAAATAAATTACATTTTTTCAAGTTAAAGAAACACTGCTATGAAGGCTGAGAGCCAAGGAGCCTTTCAATAGCTGCACTGATATCTCCCCCTGTTGCTATTAGCGCTTGTAAGTTTGCTTCACGGTTCAGAAAGCCCATTGCACTCAGCTGCTCCAGTTGTTGCTGAAATCGAACTTCTGGATTTTGTAACTGCTAAAAACAAAATTTCAAGTTATAGAAGTGAAACACACAAGTACCTAAGGACAGGATCTATACATAATTGGCTCTGTACCACTATGTCTTTACTAATTTCTGATTACATCTTTTTCAGAATCCTGAACTATGTACTCTGACATAAGTTCCATTCAAAACTGAATTTTTTTTTTATTAAGTCAAAGCAACTTCAAATTTTAAGAGTATCTACACTTACGTGATGTTCTTGAACTACAGGAAAACTGCTTGTTTGATAAAAAAAACATTAAAATCATGTTAGGTAAACTTATGTCCCATGAAGTTTCTTAAAGGTAGGCATATCGGGTGGTTGTTTTTTTTTTTAAATTAAAGAGTTCAACCTAGTAATGTGTAATAGCAAGGATTATGATGTCACTATTGACAATGGTAAATGTCACAGGCTTTTTTTTTTTTTTTGACATAAAAAACATGTATTTTTAATGCCCTGAGTATTTGTTGACTAAAATTACCAAAAGTCTAATTGTCAGACAGCTTCAGTCTAAGGCAAGCTGACAGCTGTGCTTTATTTTTTTTACTGACCATAAAACCTCATGGCAAAAATCTGCATGATTTCAGTGGTATGATCTTCAATTCATAGGTTTGGATGGAAGAGTCTTTTGAGTCTGAACAATTATTGGAAAATAATATACTGGAGTAATATTAAGTAGTCTTTTTTTTTTTTCAATCAATGAGTCAATTTAGATACCAAGACAAAATATGTGCAGCTACTGCCGACTTTCCTTTTGTTCTAATTCAACAGTTTCAACACCAAGAAATTACTACTAGTATTTAAAATCTGCATATAGTTCCAAAGCAATACAGTATAAAAATGTAAAATCTGAAGATTAAAATCTGAAATTTCTTAAGAACTGTCTCCCACTTGCTTCTCCAAAGCAAAACTGAACAGAAAGTTGACTCAGTAGTGTTTGACAGCCTAAGTGGAAATGTACAAGAATACTGGTTCCTGCCGTGACACCCACCAACACTTTCTCTTTGTTAGATAACAAAAGACAAAAGTCTGTCAGATCAGCAAGCTGAATTCATTCACCCTGTAGCAACAGGGTGGGAAAAAGCAGGACTGCCCCTTCCACCAGCAGTCTGCCATTGCACTGTGTAACTACTACAGTGTAAGAGTGCTGTTTCACACAGCACTTCTGAGAGGTAACAGTCTGTCTCCTTTAAAGCCAGTCTTGCTCACCACCCTACCACTACCAAAAAAGCTGCCACCTTTGCCTGACTTCCGTAACTCTGAAAACCTTTAATCCCACTCAGTACGTTAACAAAACGCATTGCAGTCTGGACCTGCAGGATGCCAGTGAAGCCATGCAGCAAATTCAGTCTTCAGTCAGAGAGTGGTGATTGCAAAGTGTGGGATGCAGGCCCAATTACAGCAAGAGAGTAACAGCCAGTGGTGCAAGCAAAAAGAACGGAGGTAATGGTGTTCCATATGCTTTTCTCTTGCCTAAGCCACGGTTCACAAGCNTTCACAAGCAAGAGAAATCTGATCTCCTCAACATGCCTCAATTTTCCCCAAGCATTTCAGAAACTCGAGGGTATGAAGATGAGTGTACCAAAGTCAACTGTTCAGAGGGCACTTTTACTCAAATTTTGTGTTTTTCCAGCATTTACTTCCACAGCTGCAATACCACTTCTAAGGCTCTTCTCTCCTTTCACCAGAAGCACCCAGGGAGCTATCCCCTCAACTATCAGCCTCCTTTCTAAGGGTTTATAATGAAAAAAGAATGTAAAAAATTCTAGAATATAATGATGTACTTCACCTGAGCATNNNNCACCTGAGCATTTGCACCAGCAAGTGCCTGCAACATTTGCTGGACAAACTGCTGGTGACCAGGTTCAGCAGTTCCTGATGCTGGACTTGTATTTTCACTGGGAATGGAACTAGATACAGTAGACCCTGTAGGAGCTCCAGTGCTTCCCAATCCACCTAAACCAGGATTAAATCTGCATAAATGACAGAAAAAGAAACACACCAGTTAAATAATAAATACTGAGTAAAAATCCCATCAAATAGCGGATGACAATTTAAGTACTAATATAAAGACCAGAATCATCACTGTTTAGAAGCACAGATTCTAAACCAAGTTTAGTAAAACTAAAAAACACAGGAGTCATCTTTGATAAAATCCAGTAAAAAGAATGAACAACATTATTTACACAAGAGAAAAATTTCTTGCCTAGATCTCTAAGATTGACCCTTACCCTGGTATAAGCCCTGGTGCTTCGGTTGCTAGTGTCTGCAAGCCCTGCTGAATCTGTAGCAAAGCCTGCATGGCTCTAGGGTTTGACATGGCTGATAACGTGTCAGGGTTCTGCATCTAAGGAAAAAAGAGAAACAATCATATGCAGATGTTAAAAGTTAATCTTTATCACTAGATGTTTTATAGAATCCAACCATTTCAANGTGCCTGGCTTCTACTTTAACTATTCCACGAGTCTTCTCACTTTTCCGATTCTCTCTCCCATTCTGCCACAGTGGCAGTGTGAGTGAGCAGCTGTATGGGGCTTAGACCATGACAGGTACAAAACCAAAGGCCTATGTCCACCTTTACTTGGAGATACCACAAGTAAGTGAAAAATAACATGTTTCAGCCACAAGTAACAATCTCAGTAGCTANCAACCATTTCAAACTTGTTTTTCAACTATATTTGAATATTTACATTAAATACTCTCAATTTTTTGGAAAAAACTTGCACAGGAGGCAATTAACGAACTCTCTAGATACGGACAAATCCTTTCAAATAAGAAGTACACATGGCAAAGCATTTTTCATTACCTCTTCTAGAAGACTTCATCATCTTTCAAAGCCATAGGACTGTATTAGTCCCACATCACCCTACAACTAGTTTCCTATATCATACCAAGCAACAATGGTGAACACAATGAAACTTGACCAATAGCTATCTGAGAAAAAACAAAACAATCTTCTTCCTAGCTAAACTCAGACCACAACAGTTGATTCTATTTGTGCAAGGCTTCTTATGTGCAGTACCCTCGCAGCCTGAAGAAATGCCAACAGATACAGTGCAGAACATAGTAGCAAGTCAGTGTGCAATAGTCAAGAGCTCTCACTCTACTGTAACTTTGTGCTGGTTTTGGCTGGCGTATCCATTTCCTTCATAGTAGCTGGTAAGGGGCGACATTTTGGACTTGTGCTTTGTGCTGGCAACAGTGTTGATAATGCAGGGAAGTCTGGAGGGGGACACAGACAGGACAGCTGACCACCAAGATATTGCATACCAAATGATG
>VWZY01002791.1:12856-26658 GCA_013399075.1 Chloroceryle aenea
TGCTGCTCCCCCCCCGCAGCTCCCCCTCGCCTCAGGAACCAGCCTCGGCAGTGGTGAGTTTATATGCAAAGGTAGCACCAAGGGGTTCAGCTGTGGGGAGAATCAGAGAGTCGTTAAGGCTGGAAATGATCATCGAGTCCAACAGTCTACTAGATATTATGGGGAGCACTAAACCATGTCCTGAAGTGCCACATCTACAGGGTGGCTGTTCAGCAGGATGGGCCCCATCTTTTCTCAGTGGTGCCCAGCAAGAGGACAAGAGGTAATGGGCATAGGAGCATAGGAAGTTCCATCCTGACATGATGAGGAACTCGTTGGAGGGTGATGGAGCACTGGCCCAGGCTGCCCAGGGAGCTGGTGGAGCCTGGGTTTCTGGAGCCATTCCAAACCCCCCTGACAGGATCCTGCACCACCTTCTCTAGGTGAAGCTGCCTTGGCAGGGGGGCTGCTCTCAGTGAGGTCCCTTCCAGCCCCTATCACCCTGTGGTTCTGTGAAATGCAGTTTTACAAGGTATTGCAGTTAAGATTTCAGTTTGCCAAGTACAGCAAGTGACAAAAATGCAGCATCATCCCTGCAGAGTGTAGTGGGCAGCACTCCCCTGGAGATTTCAGACAGACACTCCTCACTTGTTTATGATCGCTGTTATTGATACCATAGAGTTTCAGTCAGCCCCAACCATGACTCACCAAACCTCAGCCAGAACTATTTGTTAATGTTTGTTCAGCGTTTTGAAAATGTAAACTGCTTCCTAAGTACTCAGCACCACAAACCCCAGCTCCCAGTCTGACTCAGGCTGGATGGGATAACTGGGCTCAGCTCAGCACTGCCCAGGTGCTGCCCCACCGGGCTGTGACCCCTCGGAGCGCACGCACACGGAGCCCTACAGGGCCTAACACGGGGCTTTTCTAGGCTGAGTTTCATTCCAAACTACCCCAGTGTGTTTAGGGGCTTCAGAAATACATTAATCAACTGCTGAAACATACCTGCCTCCAGCGTGCAGCACCAAGAGACTGAGCAGCAGCTTACAGCACGGGAGAAAACAGCATTTGGGTGAAGTTGAGGCTACAAGGGGAAGTCAGGGTGGCAGAACATCATCACCCCTTTGGATTCTGGCCAGGAGCTCAAGCTCGAGTCAATGCTTGGCAATAACAAGATGGGATTTTTCACTGCAGAGCTGCTGCTTAGCTCTCGTGCTCCAAAAACTGGAATATGCTTTGAGCCCTTTATGTTACCTTTAGGTAACTGCAGCTCGAGGTCTGAACTGTCCCTGCCACGGAGAGTTTGTCATCTCACAGGCTCACCGTACAAGTCATGAGTAAGAGTAATTTAAATTTCAAACACTGCCAACAACCCACAGCTACCCTGAACAAGACAATGCCACAAACACTGCTGCATATTCAAAACCAAAAGAAACCAAGTACACCTGATCCATGGCACCAGAGCTGCTCCCTAGTCCCCACCATTTCTTCATCTTTCTGATTTTGTTCTTCTGGTTCCTCTTTATCTCAGTCCTTACCTTCACAACTCACACTCACATCCTACTAAAGCTTTACCTTCACATTCTCCAAAGCTTTTTATGACCTGACAGGCTCCACGAGGGAAGTTTCTACAAATCCTCTTTGCCAGCCCTGGAAACACACTTGGAAACTGCACGTAGCACGTCAGCAGCTACCGGTCTTGTCAGAGTTATTTACGTGCCACCAAGGGAACTTTATTAAATGAGTGTCAAGAGGGCAGCCGAGCAGCTTCCTGCAGAGGTAACACTCGTCTTTACTCAGCTGAGATTGCTGAGGAGACACTAACTACTGACCTACATAGCAAGTTCTGGGACATCTGTAAGTCTCAATCTTCCAGCTTGCTGTCTGGCTGCTATTTTAACTCTGAGGGTCTTTTTCTTTCACACTGTGATTTTCTACTCCGTGCTAAAGGCCATTCTCTGCTAAAGGAATAATAAAATAAAAGAATCTCTATTTGTGGGCCACAAAAGGTCTTTGCCAATGTCTCTAACACAGCCTCAGGGAAGGGTGTCTGCTCCCACTGAGCTGCAGGTGGCTCCAGTGGTTCCCTCCCACAACACCGCTCTCTCCTCAAAAGCTCACTGAAAATTCCCTCGCCCACCTCTTCCTTCTGACTCATTTATTAACCAATCCAAGAATAATATTTAGCATTTAGGAAACATTTTGGGTTTAATCACTCTGAATTCTCTAAAGACTCCTCAGACAGAGAAAACTGATCCTGCCCTGTCTCCCTCTTCAATTACTTCACCACCGGGTGATTCCAGCGCACGTGGTGACATTGGTTTGAAGAACTAATTATCTGATTATAACATGTATCTAAAAATACATCTCAGGCTGGACCGACAGAAGTGGCCCAGTGCTTTGCTGAAAGATACACCGAGAGAAAACAAAGGAAGAAAACCTAGACCTCCCAAGCACCGAACGTGTTTCAGGCTGTGGTTTTGAAGTGTCCTGCATGCTAAATACTTCTGATGGCTCAACCACACGGCCAGGAAACGACAGCTCTCGGGATGCTGGAAGAAGCTCTGCAGACCCAAGAACTCACCCTCTCCCTCCCTCTCGTTCCCATCAGCTCAGCGCTCCCGCACGTGCCTCTGGAATTACAGGGCAAGCCAAGCTCCCGAGCACGGTGTTTGGCACAGCGAGGGTGAGGTGTGGCTCCCATATCCTGAGCACTTCTCAGCTCGGGTCACCACCTCCTGCCCAGCCAACACAAGTGACCGACTGTGGCCGACCCTGACCAGCACCCGAGCTGTCCCCGGGGCGCTCCCGCACGCTGCTGCCGACTTCGGGTGGGATCTGCTCTTTACAGAAACACTTCCAGAAGGAAAACGCTGTGCAGATGTGCTGTCCACGTTAGGGATGAGTCCTTATGTGTTCTTGTAAGCGCTGGGTGAGCAGAGAGGGGAGATTCTCCCAGCCCAGAGCACGGTTCAGCCTGTGCTGTGACTGTTTCCATGGCGCGGTTTCTGTCGCACCGTAAATGTGAGTGCAGTTTTTAGAACACGCGGGCATCGTTAACAAACCCTAAACTACAAAGCAGAGCTCAAATTAGAGGCATTGCTTCCTGTAGCATCTCGATGTGGTCAGTAAATAATGGAGAGTGGAACAGAGAGGTGGGTTCTTGTGCAGTGAGAACAATGTGAGCAGAGATGGTTATCAGGGGCCAAGCAACGCTCGAGCAGTGCTGTAACATAACCCCTTTCTTTCAGAGATCTTTCCACACTGCCACATTTGGGACATGCAAACCTCCTGCTAAAAAGCAGCTCGAATGGTGACTGTGATCCTGGTGCTTTTTGATATTTTAATTAATTAATTACTGGCTGATGGGATGTGGAGCACGCTTGCCCTTCACGATGGCTCCAGAAGAGAAGGTTGAAAGGACTTCAGGGAAGTACCAAAATGAGAATTGGTAAGTAGGGAAATGGTCAGGAATCAAAAAATGGTGCTGGCTACACAAGGGCAAAATGCCAAACTCTGGGGAAAAACCAAAGCAAATGCACTGACCGGCCTCCTGAGAGCCCTTCCTGGAGCAGCCTCCCCGGGGAGGATGTGGAGTCTCCTTCTCTGGAGACTTTCAAGCCCTGTCCGGATGCATTTCTGAGTGATCTGCTCTAGTTCTGTCCTGCTCTGGCAGGGGGGTTGGACTCGGTGATCTTCAGAGGTCCCTTCCCACCCTGACCGTCCAGTGATTCTGGGATTCCCTCCCCCGGCTCTGTCGCTGCGCTCAGTGCCGGTGGTGGAGGAGAGAATGGAGACACCTCAGCAAGGTTGGAGTTCCCGTTTCTCAGGAGAATTATTGCTCCACTAGAAACACCAAAGTCGTTTTTAGAAGAGTGAAGGTCTCAAAGGCAGGGGCCCAGCCCTGTCCCATCAGACTGGCAACCGGCGTTCCCTCGGCGCCCGATTTCAGGCGCAGCGCTGCAGGGAGAGCCCGAGCGCAGACGTGGGTAAGGGCAGTGCTGCTACCCTGGAAGGAATCTGAACCACGAGGAGCATTTCAAAGCAAAAACCTGCAGCAGAATCATGTTTTCTGTTCTCATGTGGTGGACATCTCCCATGACTGCCATCATGGGAGCACTACTGCAACAAAACCACAGGCGCTCCATGGAGGGGTTCTCATGAAAACCAAAACTTGCTGATGTTCTGATAACCATTTCTTTTAGCAGTGCTCTAAACCCATGTCATTTGATGAAAAAGAAAAGCAAAACAAAACTAGAAAACCCCACCCTAATTGAGTCTTTTGTGTGTGCCTGTGCCACAAGGCCTGAGACACCAAGAGGGCAGGGACTCCTGGATCCGTATGGTTATTGCCAGACATCAACAGGTTTCACCCTGGTTGTCAGACCCAGCTTGGGGTGCTGCCTGCAGAATGATCGTATCACTCGATACAATTCCTTTCTTTTTATTATTAAAGGGTCTTGGTTAACATTCTTATCTCTCGAAGGATAATTTTACAGTTTAAGTTTTCTCCTCTGAGAACTCAGTTTGTCCTTTTCCTTGGAAATATAATCCTACCCGAAGTGCACAATCAAAACTAGGAAGCTCAAGTCCTTCAAAGTTATTGCTTGTTGGTTTGGAGGCTGCCAAGGAAGAATGGGAACCTGAATTCTGAACCTGTGGCCTTGGCTCTGCCAGGGCTGAGTCCTGGCACCTTTTGGGAGGTCACAGCCACTCCCTGGCTCCGCATGGGAACAGCAGGCCCTTTCCTGGCTTACTGTGTATTGTGGGACTTAAATCTCCCAAGAATCTCAGAATCCCTGTGGTTGGAAAGGACCGTGTAGATCACGAGCCCACCCATACCTACAAGAATAAAGNTACAACAAGCCAGGTGCCAGCACTAACGTAGGAGGAATTAACTCTGCGAGTGTCACCTACAGAAATGTTGGGTACAAGGTATTTCAGATGTTTGATTCAAGTAACTGCAAGAGCAAAAAGCGATCAAAACAAAAACTGGTCACCCGAGGGATGGGTTAAACCAGGCCTGTTTGGCAGATGTTCCAGCCCCTTGAAAACAACTGCAAGAAACCCCGTCCTCCGGCTGTGAACGACCAGCTGTTTGGAACGCCCCAAAAAGCCACCCCCCTGTACTGTTGTGGACTCACCAGCCTCGCACACGCCGGTGTTCTGCAGGAACGTGCGGCACCGCTCCTTGTGCTCCTCCAGAGAGCTCCTCTGCTTGTAGCTCCTTCCGCAGAACTCACATTTGTACGGCTTCTCCACTGGAAAACAAGAGCACAGTCAAGAGACGACTGACAACACCTCTCCCTCGAGTGCAGAGGTACCCACAGCACCCGTTCGGCTCATGGGGAATGCTTTAAATTCCCGTGGAGTTTCCGAGCGGTTTGCACCCGGGTGGAAGCCACGGGGCTCCACGGCACCCCTGCTGTGAGGGGAAGAAGAGGAGGACTCGGAGCTGGATGCTGTTCCCAGGAGCTCAGGTTCCTGCAGCCCTGCTCTAGCTGATGACTTTCCTTGGTGTGACCTGCCTAGGGAAGACCAAGGGCACCACTGCTAAGCTGGGGCTGCCCTCGCTGCCTGACCCGGCTCCAGTCTGTACAGGATTTCATGGAACTGACGAAGTGAAAACCCAGCCGAGAACAGGACGCCAGGTTCATTGCATTTCATTTCATTTCAATTCCAAAGGCATTTATTGCAAAGTGAATTATGCTCCTAATTCACTCGAGTCAAAAGCGAAGCCGTTTGTAACTCAGGACACCCACACCATCCCTCCCAGTGCCTCCTACAGCAAGCCTGGGATCACTCACTAAATTATCTCCTTACTGGTCTGTGATCCTCTAACACGCCCAGGCACAACATCAGCCCTGTACAGCACAAACATCACTACCCTCGCACTGCCTACTGTGCAAAAAGACCGTGCCCCCTGCTGCTAAATGTGATTATTCACTGATTCATGGGATTCACTTAAAGAGATTTTCTCTCTATATTGTTTAATAAGCCGCAGCTTAAAAACTTCGCTCTCGATAACCCCGCGATGCGTTTGACTCATGAGGTTGTTGGCATTGTGCTGGTGGGGGACAGTCACCACCGCTGTGCTGGGCCTCGATTAAATCAGGATCTCATTTATCCATGTCAGATAATCTCATTTTTAACTTTGATTCTCGGTGAGGTTGAATTATTTCTTTTTTTTTCTCTGCAAAGTGCAGCTCAGAGATAAGATCTATTGGTTTAGAATCTTTTCTTTCTCAGGCCCCCACGTAACACGGGATAGACACAAATCACAGAGTAAGCACAACCCAGTTCCTCGCAGAACTGGGGGAAGGTAGATGAATTGGTTAATACCTGACTGGTTATTCAGGCCACCTCAGATCTGTGCCTCCATTTCCCCATCTGTAGAACGGGCAGAACACCCTCCCACCAGCCCTGGGGGAAACCACTGGTGTTTGTGGAGCACGGTCAAGACATTCAGATGAAAGGCACTACGGCGACAGCGAGGTGTGAACTGGCACTAGTCATGCTCCCAGAACTACCCCAACAGCTCAGGACTGGGAGGGGAGCAAGCCCTGGCAGAGCACATCTTCATGGAGCTCTGCAAATCCAGAGCTTGCTGGCATCGCTAGCTCCGCTCGTTTGGAAACACCGCGGAGCTGTTCAGAGCAAGCAGGTTTGGAGGCCATTCCTCAGAGCATGCAGCTGTGGCAGCGGCTTTCCCTGTGTCCTCTCTGGGAGGCCAGACTGGGAGAGTGGAGAGTGTTCACTCTCAAGAAGAGAAGGCTCTGGGAAGGCCTTCTTGGAGCCTTTCAGGACTTCGAGGGGCCTGTCAGAAAGATGGGACAGACTTCTGAGGAGGGCCC
This sequence comes from Chloroceryle aenea, assembly GCA_013399075.1. Classification (NCBI taxonomy): domain Eukaryota; kingdom Metazoa; phylum Chordata; class Aves; order Coraciiformes; family Cerylidae; genus Chloroceryle; species Chloroceryle aenea. The sequence continues at coordinate 19,690 of VWZY01002791.1, forward strand.
ATTGGGACAGGACAAGGGGGGATGGTTGAAACTAAAAGAGAGAGATTCAGACTGGAGAGAAGGAAGGGATTTGTGACACTGAGGGTGGGGAGAGCCTGGCCCAGGCTGCCCCGAGAGGTGGTGGCTGCCCCATCCCTGTCCCCATTGCAGGGGAGGTGGCCGGGGCTCTGAGCACCCTGCTCTGGCTGCAGATGTCCCTGCTCCCTGCAGGGGTTGGACTCAGTGACCTCCAAAGGTCCCTTCCCACCCAAACCAGTCTGTGATTCTACAATAAGAGCAGAGCCAAGTCCCTGCCATCCATCAGCTCTTCAGAACTAGCCGGGCTCAGCAGGCTTTGCTGCGTGACTAGTTTCCACTCCCGGTGTCCTAGTGACACACATCTAAAACACATGAAGTGCCTTTGAAGTCACTTACCAGAATGTGTCCTTAAGTGCCCTGTTAGCGCATCCCTCCTCTGGCAGGCATAGCTGCAAAGATGACATTTAAAAGGTTTTTCCCCTGTGTGTAGTTTAATGTGGCGGAGGAGGTTACCCTTCTGAGTAAAGGAAGCTCCGCACTGATTACACTGGAATGGCCGTTCACCTTAAAATGACATACAAAAAAGGACATTTAATGGTTACGTGGGTATCATGCCATCCTCACACCCTTTCCTTTCCTTTCTGGGAGAGAAGGAGATACTGGATTGGATCCTATCTACAGAAACACAAGCAGCCCTTTCGCTGGCTTCAGCGGGAGTTACACAGCTCTGCTGTCAGAGCTGCTTGTAACAGACGCACGACTACGGAGAGCGCTGTGCTGTTTTCCAAAACCCCAAACCGTTCTGGAGGAGGCTGATTCCAACAAGCCATCAGTTTTTAGAGAAAAACAAAACCAAAAACCAAAACCCCAAACCAAACACTTTTTCTTTAAACACCTCTCACCTTACTGCAGGTCAGAACCCGAGATGCTCAGTGGTTTATTGCCAAATGCGTGTGCAGGCTGGAAATGGCAGCACAAAACCAATCAGACTTGGGTTTTGTGGCTGAAATACTTAAATGACCGAGTGCCTTTCATCCAAAGTTCTTAACACACCTCACAAACATGCTTTCCCAACATTCAACCCCAGGAAGAAGAAAGGTGGGCAAAGTGAGGCACAGAAAAGGGAGGAACTTGCTAGAAATCACACGTGGCATTGAGGACAGAGGAAGGAAATCCTGATGTTGGCATCTTGGTTTAAAAGGAGGAGTCTAAGTTAGAAATAACTATCCTTTCAGTATTCAGCTCTTAGAAGAATAAGGTAGGGATATTTACCAGTGTGGCTACGCTTATGAACCATCAAGACATTGAGGCTAATGCAGGCTAGTCCACAGATATCACAGTTCATTTTTCCACTGGCTGGCCTGACGGGGTCATACGAGCCAGCGTGTCTTTCCAGTTTAATGCTCTCATAGTCACTGTATTCTCTGGGATAGGTGTAGGGCACGTCAGATTCTTCTGGGTTTTCCATAGGCTCTGAATTTAAAGCACTCTCCTCTCTTTCACTGTATTCACCTTTCACTTTAACCACATCATCTGCAGGTAAAACAAAGCACAAAAGTGAAAAAGAAATGCTCATCTTAGGCACAGTGAAGTAGCTCAGAAAAACAACCCACCAAAACTGACACAGAATTATCATCAATCTTCCCAAGAGTTTTACTTTAACACCAAGGAGGAAGCAGTGCAGTTGAGACAGGAATCTTCACAGGTCGTGTACATGTAACAACACTCCCTGTGAGGTAACTGTCAGAAACAGTGACCTGCCTGAGGATTACCTCTGATGGATAACTTCTGTCTACAGATTATGGAAGCACAGTGCAGCACAAACTCCTGCAATCACAAGGAACTAGGAGGGATTCCAAAGCAAATACTGATTCCCACAACCCACGACTAGCCCACAGAAATTGTTTCGGGTTGTTCCCACGGACTGGGAATATAGAAAGACACAAAATAAACAGGACACTTCCATCTTCCCGTGGAACTTCTGGTGCTTGAAACGTGCCTAAGAAACACTTCTGATCCAGTGTAAGACTTCCCGTGCTCCCGGGGTGGAGGTTCCCGTTGGATAATCCTAATCAATACACCTCATTTTCACCGGCCAATTGCCATTTTTATCCAAAGATCTCGAATGTGCATGGAGCATCCCATCATCCTGACACACACCAGGTTACTGCTGAGCGGAACTCACAAAGATTTCCTGTGTCCTAGAAGAGTTGTCCAAAGTCATACTGAGAGTAGGGGGCAAAGAACCCAAAGGCTCCTCAAGATCAGCGCCCACAGCCTTTGAACAGGCTCCTGGACCTGGCTTTCCCCGTGACCAGGGAAAACCAGCAACGCTGCCCTGAAGAGGAACACCTTCAGGAGAAGAGGAGAGGTAACAAGTGGCCAGGGATTTACTAACAACACAGCACCTGCTTAAAAATACAAGCAAATGGGTCACAGTAGGGAAACAGCTGATGATTCCTGACTTATGCTGCTGAATTTCCTCCCCACTATTAACTCCAGCACTATCAGCACTTGCATTTCAATCCTTCTCAATCGACAGGACAGCTTTATTCTGCTTGACGCCAACTCCTCCACCTAGAGCAGAGCCAGGCTCTGGCTGAAAGTGGAGTTATGCCTCAGGCTACCAAGTGAAGAAAAGCACTAAGAGATAAAACAGAGTTTCCTGTTTGAAAGTGTTGCTCCCCTGGCCACCTGCTCCTCTCTCAAACCGAGGGTTACTCAGTCAAATGTGGCACTCGATCACTTGTCCTTTCTCCAAAGTGCAGAACGTGGCCTGCTGAATATGTATTAGCTCTGGTTCTGAGTAATAAACCACATCAAATGCAGAGAACAAACAATGGCTGACAGCAAGAATGAGGTGGCAACATAAAAGCAGCACTGAAAAATAAATACTTTCACAAAACCAACATTTCCAGCTACATCTCAGTGATCAAATCACTTCTCCATCCCAAATGTTTGCGCTAAGCCCAGCCAAACTGACCAACGTTGGGTCGAAGTGAGGTGGAAGAAACAAGCAGGTGATAAATTCATCCCACGTGAGAATCTGCAGTAGTTTGGAAAACTCCACGATTCCTGCTGGGGCTTTCCCTAGATGACAGCATTGCCAGAAGGACGGCTTCTCCCCCTTATCACGTGGTTGTGTCCCATCTACCCCAGAAGTTTTTTCCAGTCTGGTACTGAGGTCAACTGCCCTGGTCCCAGGAGAGCTGAGACAGCTTTGGGTGCTTGCTCAGAGCTCTGGATTCACCTACAGATGGAACATTTCCCTCTGCACCATCTCCAGTACCAGCTCTGGTGTCGCATCCCAGGGCTTCCCACTGCCGCTGAAACAGCTTCCCGAAAGGTCTGCAGCTTGGCTGGCTGGTTCCTCCCCCCTCTCAAAAGGAGGCAGCTCCAAAATAATTTGCTACATCCTGCTCACCATGGTAGAAGGAAGCACACACTGCAGCTGCACCTTGTTGGTAGTTTCGGAAACAATTTCAATTCCCACTTTCTACTCAACGGCTCACCTTTTGTCCGCACCAAGTGCGATCGCTGAGCAGTGGAGGACGAGCGGTAACCTCCGCCCGAGACGCCCTCCCGACCCTTTTCTACTCTTTCTCACCACAGGTTCACAGCTCACAGCTTTTCACTCTTCTACAGAGTCCTGACAGTGTTCATGTAGCACAGCGCGAACCAGTTTGAGTTCCCCCCAGTCCGAGTTCCCCATGGCAAGCACTTGCTGACTGGCACAAACTGGGCACACCATCCTATGGTTCCTCCGCGGACAATGAGCACCTCTGCATTTTCCACACGCACGCTGAGTGCTTGTTTTCTTACAGGAACAGAGAGGGATGCACCTGAATTCTGACCAAGGCTTTTCCACCACCGCCTCCCCCCGGACGTCACCACCACTCCAGCTGCCTGGGACATCCCACCAAAGCTTTGCAGTTTGCATGTAGGCACCTGAAGAACCTCAACGGAAAAATTCACCTTCCGAGCACTGAGAGCAGCAGAAGCCACTAGAAGCCTTTTCTTTTTTAACCAAATGCATGTTAGAAGGGTTGGAATTTTTCTGTGCTAGCACACTGGTTATTGCTTAGATTCTACTCCGCCTTCCTGCCAGTGACAGAGAGGAAGCTTTGGCACAAAGCAATCCGAGAAGACGGCTCGGGACAGCTCAGCTGAAAGTTCACCAGTGGCTGCAGGGGTCTGAAGCAACCCAGCCCCTTTTTTAGCCCTGGCACTTGCTCTGCGTGCTGGCAGGCAAGGGGAACACTGCGAGGTTTATATCTGCCACTTACAAACCCTGTCGAGGCCTTTCAGTGGGATCGGGGAGTTTCCAGGCTGGCTTGGCTTAACCAGGAGGAAGGTGGCTTCAAATTCACGTGGAACAGGGAAATTTAACTGGGGAAGAACATGATTATCCCTAACAGTGCTTACAAAGCTCCCCCAGCTGAGTAAAGAAAAGAAGTGCTATCATCTCTTCTATGCTCAGGAGCGTGAAGAGGTCATACAAGGAAAATCCATCCATGGTGTCCAGCCCGGGTAACTCTCTTTCTTGAGGCAGCTCACGAGGGTATTATTTGCTGCAGAACAAAACGTGGTAGGTTTTACACAACAAAGTGCCCGCGTGATGAGTTAAGGCTGATGCACAGGGTTTCATTTCCTGGGGAGATGATGACAAGATGAAAGACATAGTCCAGAGTAATATTTTTGTTTCACCTGAAACGCTGTAAAAACAATGGGTTCTGGAAAAACTCCAAAATAAAGCTGTGGTGGCAACTTCAGACTGAGTCACCACATGAACTGGGCTTGTGTTTGTTCTGTGAAATGCATGAATTAAAAATAAGAAGTCAACAGCAGCAATCAAGGAGGGCAAGCTGGAGCGTTACCTCAACTACTGGCTGGAGGAGGGAGCCTCAGAAGGAAAATCCCCTCCAATTGCTACTTTTAATCCAACCTTGGCATCAAGTAAGGAGGAAGGAAGGTAAGTTCTGTACCGTTGTTAAGCAAAGTTTACCAGCAGCATCCCGAAGAGCACGAAGAATAAACCCCAGCAGCTCTTAGAGACAACGGCACAAAAGGGCGATGTCGCTCGAGTGTTTTACAAGGAGCGGGGTCATAATCGTGAAATCCTCAGCACATGCAAAAAGTCAACTGGATAACAAAGAAACTTAATCATCTTAATGTGGCGTTTTAATGACGCTGCTGATTTGCTATGCCAATTCCGAGATAATGAGCCCCTAATGCTACAGATGTTCAGCCAGACTAAAGAGAAAAAAACAAAAAAAGGAAAAAAAAAAAAAGCAGAGCTTTTCTGGTATGCCATTTCCTAACTATCCAATTAAATAAATTGTGAGAGCATATAAATAGTTTACCAGGTTTTGACAGCTGTTAATAGGATTCAGATGCCGGAGAACAAGAAGGGAGCTTATCCGTGTGCACATTGAAGGCGTCCCGTGACTACCTGGATTGGACAGGTCTAAGGTGGTGACTCACCGCCGTTCCCTCCGCAGCCTGGCCCCAGCACTGGCAGCGGAAAGCCCAGACCCGGCACAAACATGCCTGAGTCGGTCCCCTCCCAGAAGGTGAGATTCCTTCACCTGAACCGGCTCAAAGAGAACGGGCGGATGCGGTGAAACCGAGAAAGGCGGCGGAGTTTCCAAGTTTAGAGTCAGAATCCTGCCTGGTTGTGAAAAACAGCTCTACAGGGGAATGAACGCGCTGCGGGGAAGAGCGGTCATCAATTAAACCCTCTCGTATTCCTTAATGAATAGAGAGCTTTGCAGCACATCCCATCAAACTGAGAAACCGAGGGAAAGAGGAATTCAAATCAGTGCTATACCCGAGTTGTTTTCCTTAAACAGCACGAAGAAAACAATGGGGAGACACGTAGAAAACACGAGGGAGAGTGGAAATCTGGAGACTGAGCAACGGGGAATTATATAATGCTAGCAGCATGGGGTTGTTTCTGCTTTTTTATAGAGGAGCCAGTCAGAGAGAAGGGAACTTCTCCCCATGGCTGTCCCCGACACCCCGGCAGGTATCAGTGTCAGCCTGAGAGGAGGGACACCCGAGTCCAGGTGTCTTTGGCCCTGGCTCTGTTTCTCCCCGTGACACGCTCCCTGCTCCTCCTGACAAAGGCAGGAGAGATCCCCTCGGAGCGGTGGCAGCTCTCAGCTGGCCAGCAGCACAGCAGACACGAAGATGCAGTGACAGCAAACACGGGATGTGTCCCATCCGGGCATCCCAGCAGCTGAGGTGCCCTTTTTGTGTCACCACAGCCAAAGCAGAACCTTCTTCACTGAAAATCCTGCGTGCTGCATTCACTACTTGCATTCTCTCCACAGATTTCACCTCTTTGACTTACTAAAAATTACTTCTCGGACAGACTGGCTCTGCTTTGATTTTATCTTTGTGCCTTCCAGTATTTCCCCAGCGACGCTGAGCCAAGCGCCTCGTGTCCAGTCAGGGTACAAAGCCAACCCGGGGGGTAATTCCCGACAGAGCCAGGGCAGTGTGCACCTGGGGGAAATTTCACTGCTAAAAATAGGAGAGAAACTTTCATCATTGCCCTTTGTGGAGTCCCCGCTCTGAGCTTCCTTGTTTTTCTTGTGACTTGAAACAAAAATAGAAACAAATCCAATTGAAATGGAGCGCTGAGGATTGGAAAGGGAAAAAAGAGAAACCAAACCCAACAACAAAAGCAAAACAAATGGCAAGCAGCCCCACAAACAAACCAGGCATCATTTTCCAAGCACTTGGATGTGTATTTTCTACTTCATTAATACCAGTGTCTACCGTTAAAACACAGTGTAATTTATCAAGTTGTATAATTAATTATGGGAAGAGAAACAAAAAAAAACCAAGCAAAAAAAAAAGGAGAGCAGAAAAGAGAGAGAGGGGAGAAGAAGAGAGAAGAGAAAAGGGAAAACAAACAGCAAAAACCCAAACAAACAACGACTC
>VWZY01002792.1:2712-14651 GCA_013399075.1 Chloroceryle aenea
ACGCGGGAGCCTTCTCCTCGGCAGGCTCAACCCCCCCAGCTCTCCCAGCCTGGCTCCCAGCAGAGGGGTTCCAGCCCCCCCAGCATTGCTGGGGCTCCTCTGGCCCCGCTCCCCCAGCTCCCTGGCTCTGCTGAGGTTAAATCCAGACATGGAGTTCTACATCGTCTGCAAAACGGAGTCATAGAAAGAGCACAACACATTGAGGAAAGCTCGTGTGATTGAGGGCCCTAAATCCAGCACAATTCACTGTAGTTTGTGTTTCTAAATTACATAGAAACTTTTGAAAACATTCAATCTTTTGTTCTTTACAGTGAAGTCAACAGGGCTTTAAATCCTCAACACTTGCAGTGCCTTTTGGGAATGGACTCAAGTACTTTTGATGCTTCCAGCCAACAGAGACACTGGAAACATCTGAGGTGGGACCACCAGCATCAGGATAAATGTGTACCTGTCCTACAGGCCAGTTCTGAGCTGCCCACTGAATTCACCCGCACTTGGCAGCTGGGTTAATGGTTGGACTTGATGATTTTAAAGGTCTCTTCCAGCCAGAAGAATTCTAGGATTCTATTCATATATGTTTTGGGAAGTGTGATAGCTACCAGCCCTACTTTTCCACCTCTGTCCTGCTCCAAATGTCTGGGGTAAACTGTAGAGAGCAAGCCAAACACCACTGTCATCTTCTGGAAATACAACTGTCCCTCATGTCAAGTCCAGGACGAGACTCTTCTGCCCTGGTGAATCTCGTGCTGTCACAACCTCTCACTGTCTATCTCACAGCTTGGGCACGTGTGAAATAAATTCACATCAGTGGTGGAGAGCTGAGCTTCTCGACCTGCACTGACCATCAGCATAACCCAACTCCCTGAGGTCTACAGCACCTTCTCAGATCCATCTTCAGGAGATTTAAGGCAGTTTTCATCACCTTTGATTGCAGGGCACTTACTTTTAATGGAAATAATGCTATTGGAAAGGTGTGGTTGCTTGTAGCACATGGGGCAGTTTTCCAGCAAGGGTGAATTAATCCTTTGGATCTTGGAGAGGGAAGTGATTCATTGGCCAAGCCTGACCCAGCAAATGTCAACTACCAGATGTACACCCTTGTGAAAGGACAAGTGCCAGAAGACATCTTACAGCAATCAGAGAGCCACTCAGAATGGTAGGGGCTGGAAAAGACCTTGAAACATCACCTAGTCCACCCCCCCTGCCAGAGCAGGCTCACCTAGGTCAGCTCACAAAAAAAACATGCAAAGAACAAACACCTTTGGAGGTTTCCCTGCCCAAACACAAACATTTCATCCATTTTAAAAAGCGAGGGGAGGGAAAAAAAACCCAAAGCAGGTCCAATTTTGGGCCTGGCAGCCTGGCCCAGCCTTTCCTTCGTGAGGTTTCTGAATTTCTAATGCAGCAAGCAGCTAAATTTAACCACCGTGCTTTTTCAACTATTCATGTGAAGCAGAAAATTGCCTGGCTCTCTGCAAATTGAACGGTCATTTTGGGAGCAAAGTTCAAGTTTCTGAAAGGCAGGAAGGAAATATAATGTAGCTGGAGTTTTCTCTTTGCATCAGCGGAGTGTTTCAGCACAGGGCACGAGCAGCGCTCCTGGAGATGATCTAAATACCAGTAACACAAAGAAATAATTTATAGACGTGGCCAAGTCCCTCCGGTTACGTTGCTGAATGTCAAACTTTGGGGTTTTTTTTTNCACTGTCATCTTCTGGAAATACAACTGTCCCTCATGTCAAGTCCAGGACGAGACTCTTCTGCCCTGGTGAATCTCGTGCTGTCACAACCTCTCACTGTCTATCTCACTTTGGGCACGTGTGAAATAAATTCACATCAGTGGTGGAGAGCTGAGCTTCTCGACCTGCACTGACCATCAGCATAACCCAACTCCCTGAGGTCTACAGCACCTTCTCAGATCCATCTTCAGGAGATTTAAGGCAGTTTTCATCACCTTTGATTGCAGGGCACTTACTTTTAATGGAAATAATGCTATTGGAAAGGTGTGGTTGCTTGTAGCACATGGGGCAGTTTTCCAGCAAGGGTGAATTAATCCTTTGGATCTTGGAGAGGGAAGTGATTCATTGGCCAAGCCTGACCCAGCAAATGTCAACTACCAGATGTACACCCTTGTGAAAGGACAAGTGCCAGAAGACATCTTACAGCAATCAGAGAGCCACTCAGAATGGTAGGGGCTGGAAAAGACCTTGAAACATCACCTAGTCCACCCCCCCTGCCAGAGCAGGCTCACCTAGGTCAGCTCACAAAAAAAACATGCAAAGAACAAACACCTTTGGAGGTTTCCCTGCCCAAACACAAACATTTCATCCATTTTAAAAAGCGAGGGGAGGGAAAAAAAACCCAAAGCAGGTCCAATTTTGGGCCTGGCAGCCTGGCCCAGCCTTTCCTTCGTGAGGTTTCTGAATTTCTAATGCAGCAAGCAGCTAAATTTAACCACCGTGCTTTTTCAACTATTCATGTGAAGCAGAAAATTGCCTGGCTCTCTGCAAATTGAACGGTCATTTTGGGAGCAAAGTTCAAGTTTCTGAAAGGCAGGAAGGAAATATAATGTAGCTGGAGTTTTCTCTTTGCATCAGCGGAGTGTTTCAGCACAGGGCACGAGCAGCGCTCCTGGAGATGATCTAAATACCAGTAACACAAAGAAATAATTTATAGACGTGGCCAAGTCCCTCCGGTTACGTTGCTGAATGTCAAACTTTGGGGTTTTTTTTTTGCTTCTCTGCAAATGTCAAGTTGTTTTCAGCAAGGCAAGTTCATGTGTTAGGAGGCTCAGCAACCGCCTGCGCTCGTTCTGGGGTAAAATACCTAAAAGATGCTCGGGGCCACAGGGGGTCACAAACACTGATGGCAGTTTAGGGGAAAAGACCTTTTTATCTGTGCAGGTTTTTGAAGGGCTGGACACACCAGAAATGAAAACTTTCCATCCCCACCCCCTGAAGTAAAGGCACAAATGATGACAAACTTACTTCGGATCTGCTTCTTGATTTCCTTGGCTGGGTCCAACCAATTCTGCAAAGAAAATGTTTGTTTGTTTTTAAAATTTGAATTAGAAAACACAATAAATATTGGTTTGAAATCCAGTGCTACGAGTGAAGGCCAAGGTCTGCCAGCCCCAGTAATCTTTTCTCTGGAATATCTTCTGGGATAAGAAGGGGATAAGCAAGTTGGGCACTGCCCCACGTGCAGCCCATCACCGGCACGAGGCGGGCAGAGGGAGCATGGAGCCTGTTGACTACAGACAAGGCCCCTGCCAAGGAGCTGAGGAATCCTCTCAGTGACGTGTGGATGCCTCTGGAAGAGGTGTGTGAATGGCTTGGGGTCTCTGTGCCACCACCACCTTGTCCTCTCCCAGAATCAATCCTCAAAAGGCATCACGCAGCCCAGAACAAAAAGTTCACTCCCCCCAGGAAAGTTCCACCTTCTCCACAAATACATGAGGGGAAAAATAAACCAAACCAAACCAAAATACAAAAGAAACATCAAACAAGAAGAACACAATTCCAACCCCAACAAAAACAACCAGTGTGCAGCTGTCCAAACCTGGTCTGTGATGGAAAACATGATCCTGAAGAGCTCCAGCTATTGCTGGGCACGGCAGCGCACCGGGAACGGAGAAATTAAAGCTGCACCAGGATTTCTGCTCTGTGATGGGGGCACAGATATTGTCTGGCTGGGAGCTCTCCAGCAGAGGCTGGGGGTGAATTGCTAAGTACCCTGACATTAAAAATACCCATGTAATTGCTCGCTAGCTGTGGTGGCAGGAGGTTCTCCTTTTAGGTGTTTAGCTGCCTCAAGTAACTAGCGATCGATAAATGTTTCGTGATTCTAAACCATCTGTTAACACCAACAGACATTCTTCTCTTTCCAGGGCAGGAAAGCACACCAGTCTGGAAAGGCACTTAAACATCTGCTGAACTTCCACTGCAAGTCAAAAAGGAGCATATGCTAAAGTGTTCTCCTGCATCAAGGGTCTGCTTAAGTCATTTCTGTAACAGAAGGAAAACCCTCACACTTTAATGTCTGTAAAGGAAGGGGAAAGAGGCAAATAGACTGATTTCTTATCAGTCTTATCATATATACCTGAAACAAAGGGAAGATAAGAGTAGAAAACACAACTGTTGGCCTCACAAGCCACGAAGAGCTAAAGAAGCAGCTCCAGTGCCATCATGGAAGACCCTTCAGGTCACGCAAAGCACAAAGCACCTTCACCTTGTGAGCTCTGCTGGGCTGCTGCACACGCTGCTCACAAGTTGTGGAGTCTGTTTCTTTCAAGACATGTACCTTGAAGTGTCAATATCACACTGAACATTTTAAATTGCCCTTTGATGCTCACTCTTTCATCACACCATGTCCAAACCAGAATATGAATATTTCACCTGCACATTAGAATGGAATAGAATCATCAAGGTTGGAAACGCCCTACAAGATCACCCAGCCCAACCATCTCCTAAACATGACCAGGACCACTAAACCATGTCCTGACGGGCCACATCTGGATGGTTTTTAAACCTCTCCAGTGATGGTGACTCCACCCCTCCCTGGGCAGACTGTTCCAAGGCCTCACCACTCTCTGAAAAAATATTTTTCCCAATATCCAACCTAAACCTCCCCTGGAGCAACTTCAGCCCATTTCCTCTGGTCCTGTCACTGGTTCCCTGGGAGAGGAGACCAACCCCACCTCACTACACCCTCCCATCTTGGACATCATCATCAACAGCCAGCACAGAAGGAAGCCAGGGTTGCACAGGGGATGCTCTCCAGAAGTAGAGTTACAATAAAACTCTATGCAGAGCTCAAACCACGTCTGTGGAACTTGGCAAGGAAGGCAAAACAACTCCTGGACTGTTTGCAAGGCTCTGGGAGGGTATCTCAGGGACTTCTGATGTCCACATGCCAAGGCCAAGCGGGGTTTGGAGGGTTACCTTTTGGTTTTCTGTGTCTCTGTACGTTAGCCCAAAGTAGTCCTTCTCCAGAAGGTTCAGATGCTCGCACACTTTGTCGAAGAGCACTTGACCTCTGGAACGTTTCTGTGGGAAATGAACAGGAAAAAAAACTAAATTCATGTTTGCAAAGTCAAGTCATAGGAGCATTAAAACAACACCTTTTCTCTTTAAGCCTCAAATCATTAGACCCAAAATGATTTAATTCAACTCATCCATCTTTCCAACCTCTTGACCTGGAGCTTCATAAGAACCTGCTGAATGGGGCAACTCTACTTTTCACATAAGTTCAGCTCTTCTTGCAGGGTTAAAAATAAGTTGTTACGTGTCCCTGCCTCAAGTTTCATGGAGAAGATCTCTTCTGTCTTTCTGAATCTGCAACTTCAAATGCGTGCTGACATTGAACTCCACAAACCCAAGCATTCTTTGTGTCCAATGGTAGCAACCAGCAATAGTACAAATCTTTCCTGGTCAGGGATTATCAGAGCTTTGACTCAGGGATGATCCATTGGAGGAAAAAATGAAGGTGGAGATCTCTCCTGCTTTGGTAACAATGTGGACTGATTCCAGGATCCTTTTTTGTCTCACAGATGGAGAAATGTGCTAACACCATCCACAGAAATTACTGAAAGAGGCTGGGACCTGATGAGAATGCAGCTGGGTGGAAAGCAGCTTTCCAGTGTCCCACTAACCTTCTTTACTGGTAACATGTTAGAGGAGAAAATCTCTTGCTGTCAACAGCCACAGTCCTTAGCAGAAACTTCATAGTATCTCTTGTATTGGATGGTGAAAATTCAGGTCAGTTCTCAAGAGTTCTATGCTCTGAGAAAAAATTCTGGTCCAGGCTGTCCAGAGAGGCTGTGGAGTCTCCTGCTCTGGAGAGATTCCCAATGCCACACTGGGACCAGCATCTCAGCAAGGCTGAGGAGCCTCTGTTCTCAGAAGGCATCAAGGCATTGACCAAGCAATGACGTGACTGGCCTGACCCATCACCCTGCTCCAGTCAGGGACTCCCCAGTCCCTTCCAACCAGCACAGCTGCCATACTGGGCTCTCCATCCACCCCTGAGCAGGTGCTAAGGGGTTAATCGCCGTGTACCTGACTGAAGAGCAGAGCACCACTCCCCTCTCATGCTCTATTTTTACCCATGAGCAGATTACCTTCCTCGCACCCACAGGGAACTAAGATGAGGAGCTGAAGTGCCCAAAGCAGCCCTCTCAGCTTCCCCGAAACAGGAGCGATTGCAGCCTCCAAAGTGTCGCATTTTGGAGCGGTTCTATTTTTGCAGCCGATGGTGCAGTCTCATGTGGATGGAAAGTGCTGAGCAAGGGCTGGCTGCAGCAGGCAGGGATGGTCCTCCTGCCAGAGAGCAACTCCAAGGGGTCACATTCAGACTGAATATTACAGGCAAGGGAATACCCAAGGAGAGATACATCAGGAGCAAGTTCCTTGGTGTGAGGGGGTGGGAGCCTGTGCCAGGCTGCCCAGAGAGGCTGTGGAGTCTCCTGCTCTGGAGAGATTCCCACCCCGCCTGGACCCTGCGCTGCTGGGCCCCCTGCTCTGGGTGCCCCTGCTGGATGGAGCAGGGGGGTGGCACCAGAGCATCTCCAGAGGTCCTTCCAGTCCCCATCGTGCTGGGGTTCTGTGAAAGAGTCCCGCAGATGAACGGCTACAACAGGCTTCATTTTGCCAACAGAAACACATTGTCTCAACTGGGAAGCAACTCCAAGGTCAAGGCCTTCAATTAAGTGAAACCTCAACCCCTTTCTGCTCAGTCAAGCAAGTATCTCATCTGTGGACCTGGATCTGAATTGGAAAGAGTTTGCACATAGCTTTCTATGCAAACATTGTAATTTCTGCCCCTGCAGGGCTGTCCAGGGCTGTCCAAGGCTGCCCAGGGCAGTGGTGGAGTCCCCGTGACCCCTGGAGGGGTTTCCAAGCCCCCTGTGGAGCTGTGGTGCTGAGGGCCAGGGGTCAGTGGTGCCCTGGCCGTGCTGAGTGAAGGGTTGGACTCCAGGAGCTGAAAGGGCTCTGACAACCAAAATTATTCTATCATTCTATGACATCCCAGTAGGAATAACGGGACGTCAGCTGATGCTGAGGTTATCTGGCTCCCATGTCCCTTTCCTAACCTCTCCCTTCCCCTCCCCACCTTTCTGATGGCATGAGCTCAGTTTTTTCCTTTGCCAATATCCATGGCTAAAAAGATCCCAACTGTGTCCAGGCCACTGATTTTATTTCCTTTCCCTGTTTCACTCTAAACTGCGTTTTGCAAGTTATTTTGGTCAACACTTTGGTTCCTGTGCTGCAGGGGCCATATGGTGGTTTCCTCTGTGCAAATGGAAGGAAAACACCCATAGAAATGAAAATGAATATAAGGAGCAGAGGCAAGGGGACGTTTCTCCCTCCCCACATCGCAGCTTCTGCAATTATTCTCGCAGCACAAACGAGCGTAAATGATTAACTGGTTGCCAGGAATACTTTGGACTCACCGTGGGGAGCTCAGAGCCAAGTCTCTGAGCTGCTGAATTCCAGCCTCCTGACAACACACTTTCTCATTCTTTTCTCGTGAGTTACCCAATTGACACAAAAATATGCTCAATCCCAGGAAAAAAAATGAATTGCAAGGTAAAGTGATGGAGCGCAGGCAAGCGTCCGGGATCGCTTGTGTGTTGAGAACACTGTTTCTGGGGCAGGGATCTGAACGTCATATAAACAGCATAGTTTAATATGCACAGGCAAAGATGTGGATAATTTAATGCACATACAGGGGTGGGGAGAGCCTGTCCCAGGCTGCCCCGAGAGGTGGTGGCTGCCCCATCCCTGTCCCCATTGCAGGGGAGGTGGCCGGGGCCCTGAGCACCCTGCTCTGGCTGCAGGGGGTTGGACCAGGTGACCTTGAAAGGTCCCTTGCCTCCCAAATCAGTCTGTGGTTCTATGAAATAACATGGGAGATTTCACAATATATAGATTTTTATTTCATTTACAGATAAATTTTCATTAACCTGGAATATTTCCAGGGATGGAGCAGCCACCACCTCTCTGGGCAGCCTGGGACAGCCTCTCCCCACCCTCAGCACCAACAATTTCTCCTCCTCTCCAGTCTCAATCTCCCTCTTTTAGCTCAAACCATCCCCCCTTGTCCTGTCCCCACAGGCCCTGCTAGAAACTCTGTCCCCATCTTTTCTCAAGCAGTCTGAGCAGGTCTAGATGCCAAGGGCTGAACTGAGAAATACTGGAAGTTAACCACTCCACTTCAGGATAGAAAATTTCCAAATAAAGAGAATTTGGTTTTTTAACAAATCTTGATGAGAAGATGAAATAAAAAAATTTAAAATGTAAAAAAAAAAAAAAGCAGGAGGTTTATTTTTCCCCAAGGAAGGTAAATGAAAGAAGTAACTCCAAATGAGGTTTAAGTTCATTTCACTTCTAATTTGCATTTTCAAAGGATCTGCTCTTGTGCTATTTACACTTCTCAGCAGTTTCTCTCCACAGGGAAAAGAAGATGAAGGAGAAAGGTGACAGGAGAGGGAAGAAACACTGGAGCTCTTCAAATGGACCATTTCCCCACTGAAATCCCCAGCAGGAAGCTGAGTGGGGAGCATCCAGGAAGAAGAATAGGATGAAGACTTTACTGGCAGAAAATCAGCACGTTTTCTACTCAAGTACATCTTTGAGAGCACACGTAGGACTTGCAGGATGAGAGCTCTGCAAATCCGAACGTGACTCAACCACTGGAATTGAGGCCCCAACATCCCCTGCTGTGCTGGCTGGAAATGGCCCTGGCAGTTCCAGAAACATCAACGTTTCGCTCATCCCAAAGTCCAGTGTGGTGAGAGTGATGCTCCAGGCATTTAAAATAAAAGAAATGGCTTCTGCTAAGGAATAAAAACTTTCCTGATTTATTGGTACCGTGTTGGATGGCAAAGATACAGAGAGTGGCAAAGCAAGCAGCAAATATCCTACTGCCCTGTCGCACACAGACAGGAAACAAAAAAGAAAGATAAAATAAAGCAGCTCCTCTGGGCTTGCTTCATGTTTCTTAGGGAAAAATCTTGGCTTTGGCTCCTGCAGAGCATTAGAAATGAGCACTGATAAGGACACACGTATCCCCTGGGTGGCCATAACTCTCTTATCTTCACCAGCACGTGTAAGAGACCCCGAGCACAACCTTCCTGCCAGCCTTCCAGGTGGCAAAACCCCCGACCATCTAAGCCATGCAAAGGTTCAAAGCCAAACACGTTTGGTTTTGTTTCAGTTCTCAACAGGAATTCACCATTTACTCGTTTTCTGTCTTTCAGCGGGAAGCTGCGTTTGGAAACATCCCAGGTCACAGCTCCAAGCACAATCCACGGAACAAACAGCCAAATGTGGGGAGAACCAAGACCCAGGCAATTTCAGAAGGATTTAGTTTAATAAAACCTCTGTTAAGACAACTTTTTTTCTTCTTTTCTCCCCCCAGTGCGAGTATATTTCATAGAAGGAAATGATTCTCCCAAAAGCTACGGCCAACACAAGCTCCCCAGAAGTTCCACTTCATTATTAACTCATTTACGTGGGCACTGCATACACCTCCCAGGATGAGGGACACATAAACTACTACACCCTACCAGCTTGAGATAAAAACTCTAGTAGTATTTTGCCTAGCTCAGCTTTTTCATTTAGAACTCAGTCCCACACAGCCTGGCACACAGAAGTGAACGCCACACAAGTGAAAACAGGAGGTGTTTTGATGTGTGGTGATGACCAATCCATTTCTTTCCTCCCTGTGTCACAGCAGCATGGTAATTTATTAGCTTCTTGGTATTTATGGCAACACTGAATGATTATGCCTGAAAATCACCCTTTATACAAAATAACCTTCAATAGAAGTGTGTAGCTAAGCATCAAACCCACTTTCTACGGCCGTTCTTGAAAATAGTGCTTTCTGATTACTAAATATTTAATAAAAATAGGTAGATAAATATCAAACCCACAGCCTCTACGCTGCAGCTCCAGGCAGCCCATGTCCATGACATTGTATAACACGACACAGTTTCTAGCAGGAGCAACCTCCCTAATGCCCTTTGAGCTCCCAAGCCTAAAAAGCCAACACTAATCTAAAAAAAAAACCCAAAACAAACCCCCAGGGATGGCTAAATCCCAGTAAGAAGATTGGTGACCTAGTCCTGAGTCTGGCATCGAACCAACTTAGGGGTTTTGCTGTCATGGCAGGGCAGAGATCACGCTGGCACGGGCACCACACGAGCTCTGAGCTCGCACGTGTTGGGAGGAAAGGTTCAGCAGTGGTGATGAAAGGGGCACCCCAGCAGCAATAAGAAATACTCTGGAGCGTGGGGCTGTGAGTGGGAGCGTGACGGCCACGGAAATATCCCTGGAAGGTGATGGTTGTCAAGGGTTTGGGCACCCTGAGTGCATCAGCAGAATCTGAACTCTAAAATATGAGATGTGGTGACAGATGAGAACTGCTTGAAGGTAGAGACAATGAAGAGCAGACACTGCTTCCCAAACACCAGCACATCGGTTGGTTTCACGTGGCCCCTCACTCCCAGCAGGACNTGATCATTGACTAAATCCTGTCACAAAATAGTAAACCCTATTCCATGACTCTGGAGGCTTTCAAAAGAGCAAACATCCCCCTTGCTCAGCTTTCCTGAGAACACAGATGGTTTTGGCTTGGATTTTAACCAGACATGCAGTGGATCCATTGGCTTAATGCCTCCTGATTGCCCCACCATCTTCTGCAAGATACTGGACCACTGCAGGTGGTCCTCAGGGATTCAGCACAGGGGCTGAACTTTCCTGTGGTGGTTACAAGTCACAGAATCACAGAATGGCTTTGGTTGGCAGAGACCTTGCAGATCTTAAGAGTCCAATCATTAACCCAGCACTGCCAGGGTACCACTGACCCCTGGCCCTCAGCACCACAGCTCCACGGGGGGCTTGGAAACCCCTCCAGGGGTCACGGGGACTCCACCCCTGCCCTGGGCAGCCTGGGACAGCCCTGGAGGGGAAGAATTCTTTCTTCATGTCCAACTTAAACCTCCCCTGGGGCAAATATAAATATTTCCCTTGTTCTCCAGATACTTGGATGAGCTGAGCAAACACTCCTCTCTCCCATGTCAGCTGCTAACTCTGCAGAAGCCCAGCCAGGGGAACCTGTAACATAAATAGTCACTGGCATCTATCAGCAAAAATCAACCGTAAACACTTTGTTTATTTTTCAGCTGAAAAAAAGCTCTCCTCTCAACGTAGGCCGATTTAGGGAGTAATCTTGCCATATGAAGTTAAAAGCCACAGAGCTCTCCCTGACCTACATCGCCAGGCTGGAGTGAAAAACATAAATAAATCTCTGCTCTTGAGGCAGGAGAAGCCACACGATGACCAGGCTTTTAGATCTGAGCTACCTTAGGCACTATTATGCCATCAATGCTGGGGTTGTCAAGAGAAATAACAGGGCCCATGCTCCAGCTTTAACCACTGCAGATCAAAAGGATTTCTGCTGGAGCAAGATAAACCAGGAGAGACAGACCCCCCTGCCTATCAAAGCTCTGCTGTGCAAGCAGGCTTGGACTCACCACCCAGTCCCAGCTCTGCTGGTTTGTCTGCTGGATCAAAACCATGGGTAAGGATACAGAAAATGGGAGAAACTAGGGAGAGAGCTGGAGATTAATCCAGAAGGTTCAGCTGGAGCAAGTAACAGGCACTTGAGGGGCATAGGGCAGGAAACAAGACCAAAGGAAGTGAGGCTTGGGAGAAGAGTGACCTGAAAATCAGCAGCCTCTCTGGAAGGATGAAATATTCTTTGGAGACCTGGGAGAAGGGGAAGGTTTGCTGAGGATACCAAACTGGGAGGAGTGGCTGACACTCCAGAGCTGCACTGCCAGCAAGAACTGGGCAGGCTGGAGAGTTGGGTGAAGGGGAACCTCATGAAGTTCAAGCAGGGCAAGTGCCGGGTCCTGCAGCTGGGGAGGGAAT
>VWZY01002794.1:18543-35310 GCA_013399075.1 Chloroceryle aenea
CGAGAGGTTTTTTGTTGTTGTTTCTTCTAGCAGAGGACTAACGCTTATCTGTGTTTTCTTTCTTTGTTTGATTTTTGTCCTCCCCATGAGTGAGGACATTTTCATATCTAGGCTGACTAGAGCTGTCATTCTGACCTTATCAAAAGAACAACTGACAAAGTAGATCACATTCAGTGGTTTGCATTTCCAAAGGTACTGTTTAATACAACCAAACGAGGGATGAAAACATGTCAGGACTGTCCAGTAAAGTTTTCTGGGAAGTCTTTCCGTGGACTGGAACTCCAGTCTTTATTTAACTAGTTACACTGAGTACTTCAGGCCCCTGTGTTTCGTTGATGTTGTCACTGAAGTCTCATTGCTGTGGAGTAGAATTAAATAAAAAGCCGTCTTTGTTGCATAAATTAGTTATTTGGAAGTCTTTGCCTTCATTATTTAGTAAATGAACTGTTCCCAACTTTCAGGAAAGAACCAGCTGGTGGTGAGATGGTTTCTCCACAGACCTTTTTTCCACAGCATCTTTGCTGTCGATTTAGGCTGCAGTAAACTCACGGTATCTGGGCTGGCTCCAACAACCCGCGTGCCCTGCCGTGGCCTTTCCTACATCAGCTGCAGTTGCCTGTGTGTAAATGAGAGCTGCCAGCCTGCTAATTACATTTTGCAGTGGGTAGATCCCAGCAGTTTCCGTCGGTGCCGTGTTACAAACAGGAATACAGATGTGTTCAGCTCTGAACATTGTGCTGTAGATCCCTCCCTGGCTTTTTTACCTTTCTGTCTTGGTTAGCACCACGTGTATACTGCGTTTCCTCTACGTGTTCAATGCACACCATTTTTTTCTTCTTTTGCTGAGTAAGAGCCTTTCAGCTTCCTTGAGTTCCCAATAAGTTTTTCTCTGGCTAATAGTACCATTAATGCCTAAACCAGGGCTCTATCTTTGAAGGCTGAAACCATCGTGAAGTGAGCAAGGGAAGCTCAAGCTCCAGACATTTCTGTAGCTTTTAATGGAAATGTGATGAGATTTCTTCCAACTGGACATTTTTAGTCCAAGTGCTTCCCCATCCGAACTGCTAATGTAGGCTGCATGGAAATCAGTGTCACACCTGAGAAACAACAGCCTTTTGCTGTGTGCTCAGTGCCCTGTAGCTCACTCAGCTGCCACATGTGAGTTTCAGGAGCAAAATACTCAGGAAATGCTTCCACTTCATCGCAATTTTCCTTGTTAGGGATTTAAACCCCAGGGCTTCGGCCCTACCTCCTCCCAGGCTGTACCCAACAGAAGAGCGTCACTGGAAGGAAGCACTCAGTGTAGCTTTTGGTCCCACTGGTGCAGCAGGGAGGAAAAATAGGGTGGTGTAGTGCTGCTTGCTTCCAGCTTTGATCTGGAATCCCCTCCTGACTTCACACCCCATCCTGTCAGTCTCCCTGAAAAAGTGAGAAAGGGGAGGTCCTGACCTCCTGTCACTCAACCAGCCCTACAGTCAGACTGTCAGAGCTCCTGGGAATTAATGTCTCTGAGAACGCAGCAGTAAGACTGTCTATATAGATAAAAACTACTTTGGATGGCAGTGTTGCTTACAAGCTCACCAATTGGACTCTTAATCTTTGTATTTATTTCTTTTGGATATCCATAGCTGAAGCCAGGATTTATTAAAGGTCTCTCTTGCTATATGCTGCTTCCCTGCACTCTCCAAAGTAAAGGGACCATTGTTAAATTACTGCTTTTGGTTAAAAGGCAAACGATTCTTTATTACTAGATTATTTATTCCTTTTCCCTGATTGCAAGTGGATGCATTTCTCTTCTTCCTGAACCCCACCTAGCAGTGAAAAGGGTGCTTATTTAAGAGATACCCCTTGGCATGTATTTTTCTGCTTGGAATTTGATCAAATGATCAAGGAAGGATTTTGAAGGTGTTTCTACAGCTCGTTATGAATTCTGTGCCATGCAAAGTCTCAACTATTTTTGTCTCAGAAGTACATGTCTCATATAAAATTCCCTTTTGGCAAGGAAAAGAGATGTTAGGATTCCACAAATCCCGATTCTTTTCCTTGTGTCTGTGTCCCAGTTGAAGCGTTAGATTTTCCTTGGAGATCTTGCACAAGCAGGAACATGATTCCTGCGGCAGCGTGTGGTGCCCATCACCCTCCTGGTTAAACTGGTTCATTCTCTGGAGCAGCTAAAGGATCAGTTCAGCACGGCAGGACTAATCCAAAGAGACAGGAAAGGGGAGAACGAGACCCCCGTGTTTGGAAGCATGGAAGTGTAGAGGCTGGTGCAGTGGGATTTGGTTAATTAGTTACAGGTTTATTTTTATTTAAAGAAAGCAGAAACGTTATGGTTTCAAAGCCATATAACATATGCTCATAGGTTATATAGTTTTGATAATCTCTAACAGTTTGATAATCTCTAATCCCCACAATGGAATGCTCCTTTCTTCCGAGGTGCAAGAAGAAAAGAAATCAACTCAGTATTTTCAAACAGTCTTATACTTGATTTGCATTCCTCGTTCAGGAAAATGGAAGAAACAAAATTAACTACCTTGTTCTTTTTCCCTACAGCTGATAATGGCAGCTAAGAAATCACTTGTGGGAGGTAGCTACAGCTCGTTCATTTAAAAGCAAGTGCTGCACTTTTTGCCTAGACGTGGGACAAGTTGAGCCTTTCAGCCCCGTTTCTTTCTCAAGCAGTGGTCTCTGTTAATAAGCAGTGAGATGCCTCGATTCCCAGACACTGTCTCTGTCTGCCCTTGCAGGGGTCACAAGCGCAAGCTGGATGAAGATGATGCTGCCAGTGAATCCAGTAAAGAATCGAGCAATGAGGATGAGGAGGGCAGCAGCTCTGAAGCAGATGAAATGGCAGCAGCACTCGAGGCTGAATTGAACGACTTCATGTAACTTCCAGGCAGAAGATGGGATTTGTAATTATATTTTACTTCTCATAAGCAGATGGGGCTTCAGATGAGTCCCTTTGCTCAGTGCTCCGTGTTTTCCAGAATGTGTGTGTATATTTTGCAGGACAGCTCAAGAGGTGACACGTTATTTTACAGATCGGAAACAGATGTTTTTAAGGTGTTTTACTAAAGGAAAATATACTTTTTTAAACAAACAAAAAAAGTATTAAATGGGACTTGGTGTGCTATGCCAAAGACATGCGAGGAGCTCTGCAGAACCTTCATAAGCAGGACAGTGGCACAAAGATTGGCAGTTAAAGGCACAGTGGCAGGCTGTGGCTTGGGGGTATTCAGAAAAAAGGAAGGAGGTAAAGGAGATGGAATTGTCTGGGTAGTGCAGCAGGAACCTGGTGAACTGGTCATCTTTTTCCACAAATAAATGCTATCAAATAGAAAAGGATTTTTAAAATAAATAAATAAAAAATAATAATAATAAAAAANCAGGACATTAGAGGAACACTGGCTCAGCAGATTCCCTCTTCTTTGGTAGGTGAGCTCTTGCAGTTTGACACTTTCTTGGTTCCGTTTGGCTTCTGTGGATACTGTGAGAGTTGCTACTCTGGTGCTGAATTCCTGAAGCTAGAGCGATAGTTTAATCTCAATTGTTAGCAACTGGAGAGACAAATTTAAAACATCTTTGCAAAAGAAGACTCATTAATTCAGGTGGCGTGGTTAAAAGGAAGTATTTCTGGTGTGGAAATACGAAGATGTTTGTATTTCAGTAGAATCTCAGCTGGCTTACAGTTAGCCTGGGTTTCAAAGCTTCATAATGGCAATGAAAGGAAGACAGGGAAAATAGGAGAATCTTTTCAGATGAATACTACTTTTCCACTTCAGAATGCAAAGTCAGCATCCCCAAGATGAAAGCAGTCTCTTCTGTGGGAAAATGTGAAACCTCACTGACACTAGATGGGCACCACACAGCTGAAGTCTACAGTCACCTGCCTGCTGTAGCTCCCATGAAACAAGCAGGGTCTCTCCAAGCCAGTCGCACTGTATAACAGAAGAAAAAGACTCATGCTTGTAACATGGGAAATCAAAATACTTCTTTTTTTCATCAGCTTCAGTGCAGCCTCCCCAGCTATCAGAGGATGACTTGGACAATGACATTAAAATGTCAAGGGTTGTGGGGTACGTTTTGTGTTTTCTTAAGCCCAGATGAAATAATAGCAACTTTTCGGGTCACATTTGATGCTGCAAATGACTTGACTGCGCTAATTTCAGCAGAGACTCATTGTGGCTGATGATCTCTGCCAGTCACACAGCTCCTGGCTGCACTCAAACTCGGAGTGAAAACACAACCAGCGAGCAAAGCTCAGTAGGTTGCTCTTAGCTCAGCAACGTTCCTCCGTGGGTCAAGCTGCCTGGTGGATGCTGCATCCCCAGCCCAGCAGCAGTCTGACAGCGCTCGGGAAGTGCTTCCAGACGTCGGGAGTTTGAGCAGCTTTTTGGTGTGAAAGGCTGGGCCCTCTTCCTGGTTCTATTTTATGGCTGATGCTTTTGGTTTGACTGGCGGTGTTTGTGTCAGGGCAGGAGTCCTAAAAGTGATCAGCACTCCACTAGTCCCAAAAGCATCTGGTGCCCTGTGTAAACATGAGCAAGGGCTCTCCAGCAGGCTGAGACACGACTCTTTAGGAGCCTGGTGCTGGTGAAGACTCCTCTGCCTCTCCAGGACCTGCAAAAAACTGCCACGGGTACTGCACACAGAGGCCCTGGCAGGAGGCAGCTACTGCCAGAATTAAAGCCAGGCTGTTCTCTAACATCTGTTACTTTTGTGTTAATTATTCAGGTAGCTCCAACAAGGCCTGCTCTCCAGTCATGGAATCACAGAATTGTTAAGGTTGGAAAAGACCTCCAAGATCATCAAGTGCAACTTTCTACCCGACACCTCCATGACCACTAGACCATGTCCCAAAACACCTCATCCACCTGCTTTTTGAACACTTCCAAGGATGGTGACTCCACCACTTCCCTGGGCAGCCTGTTCCAATGCTTTTCTTCTCTTTCAGTAATCTTCCTTATATCTGATCTGAACTTCTCCTGGAGCAACTTGTGGCCATTTCCTCTTCTCCTGTCCTTAGTTTCTAGGGAGAAGAGGCCACTGACAGCCTCACCACACCCTCCCTTCAGGCAGCTGCAGAGCAATAAGGTCTCCCCTCAGCTTCCCCTTTCAGGCAAACCAACGACAGCTCCCTCAGCCACTCATCAGACGTTTTCTCCAGACCCCTCACCAGCTTCACTGCCCTCCTCTGGACCCGCTGCAGCACCTCCATCTCCTCCTTATCCTGTGGTGCCCAAAACTGGACACAGTGCTCCAGATGTGGTCTCACCAGTGCCCAGTACAGGGGCACCATCACTTCTCTGCTCCTGCTGGCCACACTGTTTCTGACACGGGCCAGGATGCCGTGACCTTCCTGGCCACCTGGGCACACTGCTGTCCCCCACTGCAGTCCTTGTGGTGGGAGACATAGGCAGGGAGGTTGGAGAGACCAACCCATTGCTTACCGGAGAGGAGCCCCGCAGGCATCGAGCCTGCTTTGTGCAGGAGTGGACTCCTGCTGCTTCAGGTAGCTGCACCTAGTAAACCAGTCACCAGCTTCTCTCTCTGCAAGCTCAGGAGAGAGAAAACAGAAACTGAAAATTTAGTAGATGGTAAGTTAAGAGCCCTGGCTAACCTGCCAGCAAGAAGTCTTGCTGTGTGAAGCTGTCACTTGCTCCCACTAACTTGGGTTTCTTCAAAGTGCAGGAGCACCCAAGGAAAGGCAGCACACCCGCTCTATGAAATGGCTTTCAGCCCTCTCTTAAGTGACCCACATCTCCTGACTTGTTTTATCCTGTCTTCTTGACCTCCTCCTGTAGGTTGGGTTGCTAGCAAGGACCTGCTGCCAGGAAGGGGTCTCGGAGCAGAAGCCAAGACCAGACTCCCACAAAGGCTGTTGAATTTACTGGTTTCTGAAGGGGTGACAGGCATGGAAGCGAGCACAGAAGGGGCATACGGCTCACCATTCAGCTTTCTGAGCATGTGCTACCTCTGCAGCCCAGGTAAGATGGCTCCTGAGGTCTGATGGCTTAAGAATAGGTAAGAGCAGTCATTTCAAAGACTAGCAGCTTTACTTTTTCTGTCTTGATTTTTCCTTCAGCAGTTCTTAAGAGAAGGGGAAGACATCACAGCTCTGTGCAGGGGATGTAGAAAAGCAAAAATCGTTGGGTCATGGCCAAGCTTTTCTCTTTGTGCATGTGAAGGGGAGGGAGGGAAGATGAGGGAGTGGTGTCACTTTGTGCTGAGATGTGAAAAACTCCAAGCGTGCAAATAATATCCCTGTGGGTTTTGTGCATATGAGGAGTGAGCCCTTGAGTCTTCTCAGTGCTGGGTAGTAACATCCTCTGCGGAGGGTG
Organism: Chloroceryle aenea; assembly: GCA_013399075.1. NCBI lineage: Eukaryota > Metazoa > Chordata > Aves > Coraciiformes > Cerylidae > Chloroceryle > Chloroceryle aenea. The sequence goes on from VWZY01002794.1 coordinate 24,885, forward strand.
GAAAGTCTCAACTTTCCTTCTTGGCACTCCTGCCAGCAGAAGAGGTGACTGGCTTACAAGCGTGAAAATCCACACACACAAACCTGGAGCTGTGCTCAAAAGATTTCTCAGCTCTGCTTAATTTTACTACAGTGAGCATTGCAGCAGATGACAAGTCAGAAACTGAGTATTTAGTGGTCCTGCTAGGAAGTGGATCTCATTGTGTAGCTGAAAATTCAGCAGCAGAAATCGCCCGATTATTAACTCAGGCTTAGCTCAAAGGGAAATATTCACAAATCGTTTTTAATTAAACAACAAAAGTGCACATAGAAGCTGTTTAAAACAGATATTTATTTCAACTAAATGTTCCCTGGTAGCTGAGCCTTCCACTCAAATTGATACTGCAAAAAATAATAATTAAAAAAATTGGTTTTACATGATATAAACGTTAAAATAGGAGGAAGGTTGTGCATTATTTCTTTTGCTTCTCCACTCAACAGAGCCTCCAAATCTTCTTTCTTTTCCTTGCCTTATGTACACCCTGTGGGCTCCCCACACCTCGTCTTGGCTTGTCTCCTTAACCTGTGTCCTTCAGTGAACCTGAAGTTGTTTTGTGCCCAACTCCATCAATGAAGCAACATCTTCCCATCACTGTCTTCATCCAGTAGGTCCCAGTTCTCACTACCTGCACGCAAGCTTTTTATAGTTTGGGCTTTTTTTCCTACCCAACGCCACTCTCCGTTGTCATTTCAGAAGCCTTTCAAGCCCTCTCCCCTCCCTCTCTGAGGAGCAGCAGGCAGCAGTATCACCTACAGCGAGCAGCTTTCCTGCAGCTCCATACCCCAGGCTCTTCCCGTTGACCCAGCTGGGTTTTCTGCACTTTCTAATGAAATCTTCCTTCCCGCTCAGGCATCATTAACAGTCATTATTTGGTTGTGTTTTCTGATTCTATCAGCCCTTTCCCTCCCCATCTGAAGCACACCAAAAGAACATGCAGCTTACGCAGCACCTCTTGCAATCACATCATTGATCTGATCACATAAAAATTCCAAACCCATCACTCAATGTAAGGTTTCCTCCTCCAGCACAGCTCCATCGACAGGGTCCTCCTCATCCTGATACGCTGCTGCTCTCCCAGCTGCCTGCCCAGCGAAAGCCCCGTGCTCCCCAGCTGTGAACCCAGCAGATACAGAGACAGCTCTGGGGCATGGCCACACCAGTAAGGTATAGAACCATGGAATCATACTGAGGTTTGGGTGGGAAGGGAGCTTTCAAGCTCACCCAGTCCAACCCCCTGCAGGGAGCAGGGCCATCTGCAGCCAGAGCAGGGTGCTCAGAGCCCCGGCCGCCTCCCCTGCGATGGTGCCAGGGATGGGGCAGCCACCACCTCTCGGGGCAGCCTGGGCCAGGTGTTTGACCACCCTCAGTGTAAAAAATGTCTTCCTTATGTCCAGTCAGAATCTCCCTCTTTTAGAGTAAACCCGTCACCCCTTGTCCTGTCCCAACAGGCTCTGCTCAAGGTCTGTCCCCAACTTTCTTACAGGCCCCTTTCAGTACCACACAGCAGCCCTGCTCAGGCAGCAGATGGAGGACCTGGTGCTCCACCTGTTTCACATGGAGTTGTTACCTGAGCTGCTGGAGGCTTCGCAAAACCCATCTAGGTGAGATTCAGTTTCTTCCAGGTGGGAAAGCAGCCACCACAGTTGTTTCAGTTAAAAATTGTCAAACGGCTTTATTTTATAGACAGAGTTTTAAGAGAGCAGTAACAGATAGCACTGGTAAGGGGAAGCACTGCCCTTCTGTAGGCTGGCTGCGAGTGCTTCCGTGGGGAGGGAGGAATATCTTGCATCCAGGGAAGCTTTACTCCTCAGTGTCCTACAGCTCAGAACCATAAATAAAGACACTCACCTCTGCTTCTGGCCTGGGCTCCCACGTAAATCTCTCAGCTGGATCCTTCCCAGCAGCTGTAAGGTCATTGTCCCCAGGAGCTAGGCCAGCTGCTTTCCTGCATCTCTGCTGGGCCCACATGCACCCTGTGATCTTTCTTCTCCAAAGAAAAGGGAAGACTGAGCCTGTTGGCATCACTGTATACACAGAAACAGGAATTCACAGAATGGCTGAGGCCGTCTGGTCCAAGCCCCTGCTCAAGGAGGGAGGGTCACCTGCGTGCCATTGTTTGCCCAAGACCATGTTCAGCCAGGTTTTGGGCATCTCAAAGGTTGGGGAGTCCACAGCCTGTGCTTGGTCACCCTCAGAGTAAAAAGATTATTAATTTTTTTTGAGGGGATGTGCAAGGGGGAGAAGAATGAGCACAAGGAGCATGATGGCTGTCGGGTATGTTGTACAAGCTCCTTAACTGTTCCATGCTGGGTAAGGCAGAGGAGGCATAAGGCAGGTGTGGTGCTCACTCTTGGGTCTCTCCAGGAGCTGAAACTTTTGTGTGAATCATTGCCAGCAGCCTGTTGTCTTCCAAGTCCAATACTAGCCACCGTCCTGGGGAATTCCCAACCACGTGTTAAGGAAAGTGTGGATTTTAATATACGTGATGGGTTTTTTGTGCCCCTTGAGATTCTCTTCTGGGAACAAGGTTTGAGAAGGATGCCAAGCACTCGGAATGCAGGATTACTGGAACTGTGAAGAAACGGAGATGAACTAAAAGACAAGGCCCTGTTCTGTACAACCTCTGTTGCTGGTACAGCCAAATATCCCTTCTGGACTTCTTGTTCTTCAGCTCTTTCTTGTTTTGCTGAAGGAGCAGAGATGACCTGTGGTCTGATCCCAGGGAATGATGGGGTTGCTCCAATACCCCAATCCCAAAACATAAGATCATTTACTGGGCTGATTTTGACAGAGATTCTGCAGAGTGTGCACTGAGCAGAGGATGGCTTGGCTGTGTGCAAGTTGCTCTACATTGCTGATGTGACCCTTCCAAAGCCCCAAGGGTTCTCTCACCTCTGCAGGTCTCATGCCCACAGTCTGTGCTGCCACATTAAAGAAGCCAAGCCACCCATGTGAGGCAGAGCTCCCTTGGCAGATGATGTCTTCCCTGCAATGAATTCCTTGTTCCTCCCACCTCCATCCTAATTCTGTTTCCTGACAAGACGAGGAGCCACGTCTGGTTTAGAAGTGTGGCACTTCTAAACATTCCGTCCCAAGAAGAAGCTAGAGTGATGTAGCCATTGGGTAGGTTCAGAGGTGCTGTAGGGGTTGAGCAGATGCCAGCTTGTACCACCAGAGGTAAGAAAAGGGTGCGTTTCTGCCATGCCTGTAGGATGCACAGCTGTGTGCACAGCTTGCCATGCACTGCCCTCTTCTGCTGAGCTGTGCCCCGAGAGTCAGTGTGTCTCTCCTGGAGACCAGGGAGTGGAGCCAGGCCTTCCTCCCGAGTAACCACTGCCCTCTTCCTGAGCAAACCTCTCTCCAGAGCTGGCAGACAGGCAGTAACTATTGCATATCCATGTAGGGTTGTCAGGTGAGGATGGAATGTCCATCCTTCTCAGAGTCTGCTGTGGGACATGAGCCGTGCAGATGCATCTCCTCTACCTGTTCCACACCTGCCCCAGGGAGCCTTGAAAAAGCAAACTGCCATGACAGGCCCCCGATGACAGGAACCATAAAGGACAAACCCTGGCCAAGGACCCTCCAAAGGGCTGCATCCTCCTCCCGTTCCCTTCTCTCCAGGAGCCCAATGTCTCTCAAGTCCCCAGGAATGTTTGCCCACCTCATCTGTCAGGCTTTGGATGTTAAGGCTCCTTCCCAGCCGAGAAGCTGTTCTCACTGCAGCACAACCTACCACTGCTATTGATCAGCTGTCAGCAGCAGAGCCTGTCGGCAGCAGCCTCCTCCTCATGCTGCCTCCAGCCCCGGCGACAGTGCTTTTGGCAGGGAGTACAGCAAGAAGTCAGAAATGGGTTTTCATCTTTCCTGATCTACTGCTCTGGATCCGTATGACCCTTTCAGGATGTGTTTAGTGCCAATATAAAGAGTCCTTAGAAAGTTCTCTGTTTTAATTAAGAGGATGTGTTTGGTCCTTGGAGAGCTCAACATGTACTTGGGTGAATAAATGTTTTAATAATTCAACTTTGTCTCTCCTAATCTTATAGCTGCAACCCACAGAAAAGCTTGCTTTTCCTTGACATGGAATACCAAATGAAGAATGCTCCCTTTTATTTCTCTGTTTTTTACTTTCTGTCCTTGGATCCAAGTTCTCAGCCAGCCCCTGAGACCACGGGAGAGCCCCACTGTGGGACCCACGTGCACAACAGCCCTGTGCCCACTCCACGGGACGCAGACATGCGCTGGCATCCTCCTTGGCTCTCCCTCCAGGGGCTCCTGAGGAAGCAGTGCGAGCTCCGAGCACATCGTGGAGCGATAGCTCTGTGTCTTCCACTGTCCATCTGCCCCACTGACCATCGCCCTTCCCTCACTGGTGGAAGTGGCACGTCAGCTTGCTCGCATGAAACACCCCGTACCCCACAGCTAGCTTGGGGAAGACAGAGATGTGTCAGCAATTCAAGGCAATTTTCAGCACCTTGGTTTTTTGCATTGCACTTTAAATCTCTTTTTTCTTTAAAATTCAGAAGGCAGCTAAGGAGGTGAAAGCCCCAGGTGGGCTGTGGGATGGAAAAGAAAAGAAACTCAACAGCCTAAGAGTTGTGTGAAGTCAGAAGAACTCATCTCTCACAACAGAGGCTGCGCTTGGTGTGCATTAAACCTGAGCATACCCACCAGGCAAGGACAGGTATGAGGCAGGTGTTCTGCCAGGCCATGGCACGATCAGCTGCTGGCCCCGAGAGGTGCGCTGGATTTAGCACTGTTGGGTTGTGGTGCTGGTGTTGCTCTGTGAGGTTGCATGGTTGTGACTGAAACAGCTTTGCTGGGGGAATGCCGAACACACGCCCCCCTCCTCGCCTCACCCACAACACCTACAAGACACCATGACACAGGTGTCTGCGTGTTGCAAACCTGGGGTGCTCTCGAGGACAGGAGGAGGCAGAAGAACCCAGTGTGGTGAACAAAGGCTGGACACTCACATGAAAGGGCCATGGGTCTGTAAGGGGGAGGAAGGTCCAAACCAGCAGTTCATCGGACTGGGAACTGTCCTCCACAGCACATGCCCAGCACCACTCAGTGGGCCTGTATCAGCCCAGCACCCACTGCTGTCCATGATCTCAAGCCCATTCACAGACCAGAGAGCAGAGACCCCTCATTTGCTTCATTATGGGATATGGGGGTGGGCTCTGCTCCTCCGCCTGCCCTCTGCCTGCCAGGGCGTGCAGGCTGCTGCACAGCACAGGTTCATTTCAGCTTCAGCCTCACCTGACTTGTTCTAATGGCCTGTTAGATACCCATGAGGCTGAGGGACAACTGCCACCGTGGGAGTGCCGAGAAATAAGTCCTTGAGTTGATCCAAACTTACACCATTGTCGTGGCACTGCCTGCAGCCTTCAGCTGCTCTTCACTCACTCAGAGCTAATAGATTTCAGATGCCTCTGCCCTGTCCCTCTCTTAGCTGAACAAACCCCGTGCGTGGGCACACCAGCTGACTGCCCCGTGTCCGCTGCCAGGGCTTCGTGAGAAGACAAGCCAGGTGCTCCTGGGATGCAGCAGCACGTTCAGAGCACCAGCCCTGGCCACAGAGCTTTGCTGTGGTGCAGCACGTGCTGTGACATGAGCAGCAGCACAGAAACTATTGCTGCTTTCGGAGAGCAAACACCAAAAACGCTGCCCGTGCAGGAAAGGACCTGGTTGCTACCCAGTTGCACCTTGGTTACCTCAGGCTGGAACTGCTCTGGAGCCAGCCCAGAGCAGGGACGTGCAGACAACCCCTCTGCTCTGGTCTCTGTCAGAATCACAGAACTGTCACAGTTGGAAAAGACCTCTAAGACCACCGTGTCCAACCATCAATACCTCACCATCCCACTACAGCATGTCCTGAAGTGCCTCATCTACATGTTTTTTGAACACCTCCTTGGGCAGCCCGTTCCAGTGACTGACTATTCCTTCAGTAAAGAAATTCTTCCTAATATCCCATCTAAACCTCCCCATGTGCCCCTCCAGGCCATTTCCTCTCATCTTGCTGTTATTTGCTTGAGAAAAGAGGCTGCACCCACCTGACTACAACCTCCTTTTAGGCAGCTGTAGAGAGCAGGGCTCGGGTGAAGCAGGCCCTTGCTGTCAGCATGAGCTGCACAACTTCATCACCCTGCACCCTCATTTGGAATCCAGATCTTGGTATTACAAGTGAAAGCTGTGTTGCCTTTGTTAGATCCCTGGATTCCCCCTTGTCTTTGTGCGTGCACCTGGTGCTGCAGTGGGCTGCAGGACACCGTGGGGCTCCATGGGGCAGCTCCTGCCTGGTGGAAACTGCTATGGCTCCTCTGCTGTGATGCCTGAAGCTCTCCAAGGAGTCACACTGGCCGAGAAGGTGCTTTCTGGCATCTCTGGAAGCTGCTATGGACCACTTTCTGCATGAGAAGTAAGAATTCAGAACTAGTTCTTCTGGAGAAGAGAAGCCTGAGAGGGGATTTGATAAATGTTTATAAATACCTGAGGGCTGAGTGTCAGGAGGAAAGGACCAGCCTCTTCTCACTTCTACCCTGTGATAGGACAAGGGGGAATGGATGTCAGCTGGAGCACAAGAGGTTCCACCTTAGCATGAGGAGGAACTTTGCTGTAAGGGTGACAGAGCCTGGAAGGGGCTCCCCAGAGAGGTTGTGGAGTCTCCTGCTCTGGGGATTTTGAAAACCAGCCTGGGTGTGTTCCTGTGTGACCTGTGCTGGATTGTATGGCCCTGCTCTGGCAGGGGGTTGGACTTGAAGATCTCCAAGGTCCCTTCCAACCCCTAATGCCCTGTGATACCCTGTGGTAATCAGTATAGTTTAATACATTTCTTTCTGTAAATACAGCTGCACAACTCTTGCAACTCGCTTTTGCTACGAAGCTGGCTGTCACCAACCCTCTCTCCATTTAAAGCTGTGGTTTCTGGAATCTGCTGACTGCGAGAATTTCAGTTTGCACTTCAAGAAAATTTAATTTTTTTTCTGTACTCTTTCAGGTTGTGAGGTAAAGTTTGGAAGTCTTGGCTGCACCATGAAAAAGCACACCAGCAACAAGTGTAGCTGGTGAGTTTTAAGCTAAACTCTAATAGTAATCTTGAGGCAATGAGGTATAAAGGTGTAAACAGTGTGAGATTTTCCCACTGGGTTGAGACTCCTTGAAGTCTTTCGTGAAATTTTGACACAACTCAATGAGACATTTTCTGAGCAGCGTGTGGGCTGCAATATTGGGAACAGGTTCTTCCAGTGTTAACGAGTAAGCATCCTGCCTCGGAAATTACATCCAAGCATTTTCAGAGCAGAGTGTCTTATAAATATATTCTTTATGTTCTGATATGTGAAATCGGGCATCTGTTTTCCAGCAGAGAGGATCCGAACGATGCAGTTCGAAGATAGGCATTAGAGCTCAGAAATAAAGCCTCACTATGAAGTATCCTACAAAACAAGAAAGCTACACCAAGATTCAGAGCTATCTGGGAGGAGAGGCACCCAAACCACCCCACATACCAATGGCTTCAGTCCAGTGGCACAAATATGAGTTCCTCACAAAACTCATGAGCACTCTTAACATTTCAGGCAGTTTTTACTTCCATAAAGGCTTCCTGAGATGTAGGCTTTGAGTGAAATTAATCTAGGGCAGTTAGCCAAATGTCCACTTGCTACTTGCTACCCATTACTCAGGAGGCATCTTGGGCCAAATGTTTAAAAAAAAAAAAAGTCCCATCTTGAAACTGTCAACACGCAGTTCTTCACTGGTGCTTTCAAGAAGTCCAGGGTCAGTTGGCCATCTGCGTACACACAAACTGGGTAAGTAAAGCAGTGATAGATTCTTTTGTGCACCTTCCACTCCTCATCCTTTTCATGCCCCAAACCGGAAGTCCAACGTGGCCAAGTGTGCAAGGTCCTGCTCCTGGGTCAGGACAATCCCTGGTATCAATACAGGCTGGGGCTGAAGGGTTTATAGCAGCCCTGCAGAGAAGGACTCGGGGGTACTAGCAGATGGACGTGAGTTGCAGCGTGCACTCACAGCCAAGAAAGCCAACTGCATCAAAGGGACCGTGGTCATCAGGCTGAGCAAGGTGAGTGTCCCCCCTGCTCTGCTCTGGTGAGACCCAGCTGGAGCACAGCATCCGGCTCTGGAGTCCTCAGCACAATAAAGACATGGACCTGGTGGAGCCGTTCAGAGGAGGCCATAAAGATGATCAGAGGGCTGCTCCAGCCTGCAGAAGGCTCCAGGGACTGCATCAAAGGGACCGTGGTCATCAGGCTGAGCGAGGTGAGTGTCCCCCCTGCTCTGCTCTGGTGAGACCCAGCTGGAGCACAGCATCCGGCTCTGGAGTCCTCAGCACAATAAAGACATGGACCTGGTGGAGCCGTTCAGAGGAGGCCATAAAGATGATCAGAGGGCTGCTCCAGCCTGCAGAAGGCTCCAGGGAGACCTTTTTACAGCCTTTCAGTAGTTAAAGGGGACTATTGGAAACATGGGGACACATTTTATCAGGGTCTGGTGAGACAGGACAAGGGGCAATGGGTTTAAACTAAAAGAGGGCAGATTTAGACTAGATATAAGGAAGACTTTTTTTTTCTTTTTATGATGAGGGTAGTGAAACAGTGGCCCAGCTTCCCCAGAGAGGTGGTCAGTGCCCCATCCCTTGAAACATTCCAGGTGAGGTTGGCCAAGGCTCTGAGCAACCTGCTCTAGTTGCAGATGTCCTTGCTCAGTGTGGATGAGATGAGCTTAAAAGGTTCTTTCCCACCCAAACCTTTCTATGATTCCATGAAAAACACCAAGGCCCTGAAGCTNCAGGGTCTGGTGAGACAGGACAAGGGGCAATGGGTTTAAACTAGAAGAGGGCAGATTTAGACTAGATGTAAGGAAGACTTTTTTTTTCTTTTTATGATGAGGGTAGTGAAACAGTGGCCCAGCTTCCCCAGAGAGGTGGTCAGTGCCCCATCCCTTGAAACATTCCAGGTGAGGTTGGCCAAGGCTCTGAGCAACCTGCTCTAGTTGCAGATGTCCCTGTTCAGTGTGGATGAGATGAGCTTAAAAGGTTCTTTCCCACCCAAACCTTTCTATGATTCCATGAAAAACACCAAGGCCCTGAAGCTGAGCTTCTGCTCCAAGTTGATTTGAAGCCTAAATCTTGAAAATATAAAAATAGGCTTTTAGCAGCCTGCCTGACAGAGGCAGAGACATTGTGTGGGCAAGCTGCTCCAGAGACGGCTGTGCAATGGTTATTAAGAGCTGTACTCCCAGAACAGCGACGGGAGGTTTCCCAGTGAAGAGTGATAAGCAAGTTTTGACTTTTCCTCAGCGAGACCTGGAGGCAGCTCTGTGTTTGGTTAGCTCTGGTGCGTTATCCTTTAATAGCTCAGCAGTGTACTTCACTGCAAGGATGAATAATAGTGTTTTGTCTGCCCACTCCTCCCCCCTCGCCACTTGGCTTTCAGAATAGCATCTTCCATTGTTGGTTATTGTCATTAGCAACTAATTTCCCCAACCACTGCTTCAACAATCATCTCCTAGCTTCTAGGCATTAAGCAAAGATTACTGCAGTGTAATTGGATTAATTTAGAGACGGACTTTGAACAGCATAATTGATTTGAATTTTATTCTGTTTTCTCTAGCCACTTCTTTCACTGAGAATCACAGCGTGCCCAAGCCTGTGAGCCCAGGTCTTCTGCAGACAAACCCATCATGAGTGGGAGCCCCACCTCGCTGAGTGGACACCTTCACTCACACACCATGCACGTCACGCCGCTGGGCTTTATGCTTCCAGAGAAATCATAAACCAGCTCTCTTCTCAAGCAGGTTTATTGGTGTTCATTGGTGCTTGTAGAGGAGAAAACACCCTGTGGACGAAGCGAGAGCAGCCACGGTGTGACTGCAGTTGCCTTTTTACAGCGAGGAATGCAAGTCCCGGCTCCCAGCCCCTTGGACAGGTTGCTGTCAGGCACGAGAAGGAGCAGCCGCATTGGCATGAACTTCTCAAAGGCAGCACCAGTCTCCCCATGCCCATCCAAGCACCGCCCTCTGNTGGAAATACTAGCCAGGCAGCATGGCTGCAGCTCATCCCGGGCACCTCTGAGCTCCCAGTGCCATTTGAGCTCCTCTTGGCTGGCTGCAGAGGTTTGCAGAGGTGCTCAGCATGTGCCCACCCCGCCTTGNCCCCCCTGCCTGCCCAGAACAAGCTTCCTGGTTCACTCCCAAAGCTGCTTCCATCTGCACCTGCTCTTGATTTTTGTCACGCACCCTCACTGGCTGTTAGAGATCAAAAGGCTTTGGGGGTTTCATTATAACGTAGACTAATAATGGAAATACTAGCCAGGCAGCATGGCTGCAGCTCATCCCGGGCACCTCTGAGCTCCCAGTGCCATTTGAGCTCCTC
>VWZY01002794.1:35467-56132 GCA_013399075.1 Chloroceryle aenea
GGAAAGGAAAGGAAAGGAAAGGAAAGGAAAGGAAAGGAAAGGAAAGGAAAGGAAAGGAATCTAGATGTGTTACCTTTTCCCACTCTAGTGACAAGAAACAACATCACTAGACATGGTATTGGGACTGAGGGCCTCAGGCATTTGGCCTTCCTCTTATTTTGGCAAAAAGGAGTGATGCCACCCACGATAAAGCTCTCAAGTCCAGTCCCCTGGGAGCATCAACTTCTGGGCCTGCCAGCAACCTGGCATCCTATTTCCAACTACATCACGGACAACAGGGATGGAAACAACTCACTGCCCATTGCCCATCGATGCAGGGCATCCCTTGAAAAGCCAGCTGCTCCTCAGGTGTCAGGAGCTCCTGCTGTAGGTGGCATCCTCAGGGCACATGCACCCCGGCTGCAGCAGCTGCAAGGCAGGAACATTCCTTCCCTGGTGGTTTTCCAGGGCAAACTGCGTATGTGCAATTGCAGGTGGAGTTTATGTCCCTCAGTACATAAAGGCTGGGATCGTTGTAGAAATGTTCATAAAAGCATAGCTGCTACAAGGCACTTCATAATTTTTACCCACTCCTCATTCTCTTTAATACATTTCTTAGTGGTTTGTCGAGTCAGTGGAAAGAACCCAAACTAACATTCGCCATTTCCTTTCAGTAATGTTTTGCTGGAGTGACCTCCAGCAAACTGATCACCAGGAAACTTCTCCTAGTATCAGAACCATAGTTTTTAGAGGTCAGCTTTGCCAGCTAAACTTGCTGCTTGCACTTCTCAAATGCCAGGAAAGTCACAGCCACAAACACTTAGTCTTTTGTGGCTCTTCCGTCCTCAGGCTTTGGTAGGAAACGTGCCTCTGTGATCACTTTAATGTCTTGTCTTTTGGGTTTTCCTCCAGCTTTACAGTTTTGCATACAGCCAAGTAGAGAAAGGGGCACTCCAGAAGTGATACTGATGGGCTCACGCAGCTCCTCTACCATAACTCCTCTTCCAAGTACTTCTTGTGGCTCAGACACACATGCCACCAGCTCGCCAACACAGAACTGGAAAGGGGTTGGTGTAAATCACTGAGACAATGCTTCTCTTTCCCTTGCTGAACAAGATGATGTTCCAAGCATCCAGCCCAACTGTGGCTGTTGCTTTTAGCCTCTCACAGCACAGCAGATGTGATGCTGCAGCTGCCCCCCACCCCGGCCCTGCAGACATCCATGCCCTGCATTCACTCTGGACACATCTCATTTGGTGGTTTCCTTCGGCAGCATCATCTCAGCTGGGAGCAGGAGTGTAGCAGTAGGTCAGATGGCTTGTGCCCATCACAGTGCCTTTCCCAGAGCCCAGAAGACTTCATTCCTCTCCCATGTATTTCTCTTCATTCTCCTCTATCTCACTTGTCCTGCTTCTTTTTTCTGACACACGCTCTCCCCGTGCAGCTTTTACAGCTAATCAGGCTAGAACACACTGCAAGATTTCTTTTCCCTCCTCCACAAATATCTAAACTTATCCCTAACTACCTAGCTGATCTCTCAGATCCAAATGTCCCCAACATTTGGGGGTGTTTGGGTTTGGGATTCTGATTCAGGCTTATCTAGTGAAAACACTGAAAGGTCACTGCATTTTACTTGATGCAGCAAATGTAGCTGAACGCCGTTGAGCGCTGCTGGAGGAACGTGCTGCTTGAAATCAGTATCCATCTACCTGCAAACACGGTGTGACTAACGCGGGTCTGAAAGTTCTGTATAAGCATTGGCTTACTTGTAATGTTCTCTTTACTTTCCATCGCTTTAAATCCCACCAAAGGCAAGATTTCTCACAAGATGATGTCTTGGCGTTTTCACTCAGTGATATCGACTTCCTAGTGGCAGCAGGGGAGTGAAGCAGTAGATTAAACTGTCCAATCAATTGCCCTCCTGCCTGTATTATGTGGGTTATTTCCCACCGTACATATCCAACATCACACTCGGCAATCATTAACGCAGTGGGTGTTGTTAGACAATGAAAGCCAGCAGCATGCTAATAAAAGGTTTAATGAATAACATGATATCCTTTACCAATAGCTACAGAAAAGTTGTTTTAGGGAAATAGGGACTGAGTGTTGGGCACATTGTCCGTGAAACAGGATTGTCTGTGCTGCTAATAACCACACAGTGCTTTATCGCAGGGCTGGTGCTGAACTGCTGGCCCAGAGTTTGAGGGAAATATCCCCTTGGATCAGAGAGGTGGACAGAGCAGATATTACCTCCCAGCAACTCACTTTCCATGCTATACAGCTTAACTGCTCAGCAGGACATTAATGGCAAGAAATTTAACAAGCGTTTTCCCAGGTTCAGGACTGCCAGGTTGCTGAACCACAGCATCACTCTGCTCCCTGCATCTGCCATTCGAATCTCACCCGCTGCTCTCTGCTTGGTGAAACAGGACACAAAGCTGCACTCCTCCCAAGGACAGGGTTGGCCTTGCAGCTGCCCAGTTAGGGCTTCTCATTACCAACAGAAGCCCTTTCCCACTGGTGCTCTTGTACTTGCCAGGCTGAGACATCCTGTGAGCATCCCCTGGACAGTCCAGTGTCGTTCTCAGCACGGACTCGCTGCGTGACCGTGAACCACTAGAACCAAGGAAGGCAAATCTGACTTCTGGTGGGATGGAGATTCATTCACACCTGAAAGCACCTCAGAGAGAGCAAGAAACAGTTAACCAGCCATGGGCAGGGGCATAGGGGTAGCTCTGCCCAGGGTCTCCGCATCCACCTGAGTTGGTACTGCCTTGTGACGTCCCTCTGGTGAGATCTGAAGGGCCGAGGGAGGGCAGGAGGGCATCAGTCACTTCTAGCTGGGCAGCCAAATCTGCCCACTCCCGTCTGCCCCCGCTTGCACATTTTGTCTCCTGGTTCCAATGGGCCGAGTGAAGTTTTTTACATTAAGTCTCCTGCAAGATCCTGTGCAAGTTAACAGGATACGTTGCTGGGAAGGGGCCTGCTGACATCCAGCCTGAACTCCTCCTGTCTTAGTTTCCCCTATTTATTTATGTTCACTTTGAATTTGCTAGTTAAGTCCCTTTATCTTCATTATTTATAGGGTTTATGTATTTTAAGATTGATCCTTTGTTCCCAGGCTTTTAATCTAACTAATTTAATCTAACTAACTTTTAATCTAACTAATTTAAAACATTTTGAAGTCTTTTCGGCAACCCTCACAAATCAGACCTGGACCCTGATGACTCTGTTTGCTGCACTGATCTGAATTCTCTCCCATTTATCATATCTTCTTCATCTGAGAAAGAAATGAACAGGGTATTCCAGGTGTGACTATGAAAAGATTCTCTCTCTATATTCCAGCCTCATTACATGTTGCTCTGGCTATTTTACATCACCATCCTGCATTGCAAATACAGTCCCCTAAGATTCTTTCCATGCCATTCTGCATGTCTGAGAGTGTTCTTTCCCCTTGTGAATTAGAATAGCTTTTCATTTTGATTGGGTAAATACCCTAAATGGGATCTCATTTTCTCACTTTCTCCTTGTCTATTTTATATGGGTGAGCTCTTTCCTATTTTTGTATGTCATTTTTGCATTAGTAATTTCCCTCAGTTTCATGTATCTGGGACACTCATTGATATGCTCTTTAGCCCCTGATTTAGATAATTAGTAACAGCATAAAAGAATAGATGCACATTATTTAACAAATCTCTCTGCAAATGTCCCTGCTGATCTGTAAGTTGTTACTACAACCACTTGTTTATAATGTTTCATTTTAGTTTTAAAAGACACGATCATCTTTTAACTCTAGTAAATGATGCTGAGATGAAGATTCAATGGACACTCTCATAAAATAGTTCACAAATGACTCCACATATAGCAGCAGGTCATACGAGATGACCACTGCAGGCTTTTTTGCCTGCAGAGTCTGTATTACACACTCTGTTTTCCCAGAACTGCTTGCTTTGTATTTTTTCTGTTATTTATTAGCCCTGACAAAAAAAGGTGCTCAGAAAGATGTGACATTTCTAGGCTTTGCATTATTGGCTCATTTTTTTCCCCCAAAAAAATTAAAAATCTGTGTTTCTGAAAGGATATTACCTTAAAAAAATAAAAAAGAGAGAAATTGTCTTCCTTCTGTGGCAAAACTCCACCAGACTGCTGGAACCAGAAATTACTTATTCTGCCTTCAGAAGCTCGGCAAAGCTTTTTTTAATTATTTGTGTTTCCAGTGAAATTAGTCAAAAATCTGTCCCCATGCTGATTGCATACGGAAACTGCTCTCAGGAGAGGTAAGATCCTGGAGTTTACAGCATAAATCAGGGTCCTGGTTTTTGAAGAATAATTCAATTTTTCCAATAACTTCTTGAAAAATGATTGGATTCCTCCAGATTTTCCTTGTTTCAAACCTGATGTACAAGAACTAAACATAATCATAATAATTAAAAAAATCAATTTGCCACATACTGGTGAATGAGCTGTCCCAGAACTGCTTAAAAGGGTCATTAAATCCAAGTGCTTCAAGAGGAACAAATTATCCCTGTTTTCCCATTTCCCCTTGTATTTGTCTAACTGGTGGATAAGCAGTTACTCTGACACTGCTCTAATTTCTCATCTTCTGTTTGGGCTGTGCCAAGTTTGTAACACCTACACCAGTGATCTGGAGGGTTTATTGGCCAGCACTGCTAGAGACCAGCTGGCTTGTGTCGACTCTCACTGTTTAGCAGGAGAAGAAGGACACTTTCAGACCCCTAAGACACTCTCCAGCCAGTACTGAAGGACTTCTGCAAAATCTCTAGGTCTTTGCAAATCAGTTCCTTATCAGTAATTAATAGTGGTTTTTAATAAACACTTTTAAAGTGTTTTTTAAACACTTTTGATAGTGTTTTTCTCCCAGCTCACTTAGAAACCAAATAGCCCAACGCATGTCACATTGCCATAGCTGGCTTGGAGATCACACCTGCGTTTTGTGTAGCAGTGACTATATAATAGACCTTCCCTTTGTCCTCCTCTCTTTGTGGTGGAAGATTTTTCTCTGCAGCTGTTCAGCACCTCGGCCATTCTCCATTCAACATTAATTTCAGATCCTTCATCATTGCAAAATGGTGAAATTGCATTGCCTTGCAGAATGGTTCACAGAAATGCTGTAAAAACAGATGGTTTAAAGTACGTAAAGGTCTCAACTGGACAACCCCTGCCTGTGCAGATAGTCACACCCATGGCAGCTTTGTAGCCCCTAAACCACCATCAAAATATTTCCAAAGCAGACCTGACTTGTTTCTGCAAAACCAAACTCACAGAACAAGCACAGCATTAAAAGTGTCTTGAATTGCTCTTCTCAGGGACATTCATTTTCTTAATGTATCCAGGAGACCATTGGCCTTCCTGGCAACCAGGGCCCACTGCTGTCCCAGGGATAACTGGGATAACTTACTGTCCACCAGGACTCCAAGGTCCCCCTCCATGTAGCTGCTTTCCAGCAGGTCTACCCCAACCTGAACCAGTACCTGGTGTTCCTCCCCAGGTGCAGGACTCTACACTTATCTTGGTTGAACTTCACTGGGTTCCCCTCTGTCCAGCTCTCCAGCCTGCCCAAATCTCTCTGGTGGCAGCACAGCTCTGGTGTGCCAGCCACTCCTCCCAGTTTAGCATCATCAGTAAACTTCCTGGGGGTCCACTCTATCCCTCAAAATAAATCCCAAATGTTGAACTGATGAGAAACAATTCCTTTTAGGAACAACGTTGTGATAAACCAGTACATCTGCCAGCACGTTCTTCATCTCTGTTAATGGTACAGAGGCCAATGACAGCTTACTGAATTTTGTTGTTCTGTAAGCTCCACATCCTGTCCTTTCAGGTGGTTTAAAACAGACCTTAGAGGGGAAGGAGAGACTAAACAACAAAACCTGGAGACGCCTCCATCAATTAAATCTACAATTAAATCTAATGATTACACAGCACTAGTGCAAAAATGTAAAAGAAATCTTCAGCTTAGCTATGAAAATTGGTTTTAAATGATGTAAGATATATTTTATAACACAGAACCCTTACATTTTTTCCACATTAACTGGAACAAAAATACTATAAAATCACAAGCACCTATACTTGGAACACATTTTCCTGAGAGGAGTTTCTGAGATTTATTGACACTTTCTTTTATTTCCTTTACCATAGACCAGAAGCAAAAATTTAATTGCACTAAAGAAGAAACACCAAGAACAGCATTCCCACTAGGCTGAAAAAATGCTCCCTGTGTGTTACTTTGACCAAAGCCCATAAGTATGCAGGACAGATGGGACTGCAAATAGTTTGGTCTGTGCTCTGCTTCTTCACAGCCTTGGAGCTTTGGGTCCATTGCAAGGGCTGTGGTGATGACCCTGAGGGGGCTGACATGCCCTTTGGGGCACCCAAAGGTGACTACAGCCTTGCCATGACTTTGCTCTGGCTGGGTCATAGAATCATAGAGTCACAGAATCACAGAATCATAGAATCATAGAATCATGGAATCATTTTGGCTGGAAGACACCTTCAAGATCAAGTCCAACCTTATTCCCAGACCTGTCAAAACCACTAAATCATGTCCCTAAGCACAACATCTCCCTGGCTCTTCAACACCTCCAAAGATGGTGACTCCACCACCTCCCTGGGCAGGCTGCTCCAGTGCCTGACACCCCTTCCAGTCAAGAAATTCATCCCAATATCCAGCCTGAACCAATCCTGGTTCAGCTTCAGGCCATTCCCTCTTGTTCTTTTCACTTGTCACCAGGGAGAACAGACCAACTCCCACCTCCATACAACTCCCCTTCAGGTGGTTGTGCAGAGCAGTAAGGTCTCCCCTCAGCCTTCTCTTCTCAGATCTTTCAGCCTTTCCTGGAAAACCACCTGCGCCACACACAGGCAAAAACCAGCACTAGGCTTCACTCCCAGCTCCACGCAGCTTAATGGGCAACTGGAAATCTGTGCCCATCTGCTTCAGAGGTGCCAGCTCACCCAGCCAGAGGCTGCCTTTAAGAACCCAAGTTCTCTCTTTCACACACGCATTTCTCATCATTCACATGCTCTCCTTTTTGAAAATAGATAAATAAATTAAATTTAAAAAATAAATTAATCTTGAAGAAAGAAAAGCAATGGGAAGGCACTCACTAGAACTCCAGGGGCTGGAGTGCTTCGTCTTGTTCACTGGCAGCCGACATTTCTCTGCTTACCTGTTCTGCTCTGTGGTAGCACACAGCAGCCTCAGCTTTCCTCTTTCAAGTGTGAATTCCTCCTCTGGCTGCAGGGTGCAGCCACTGGCTAATATTCACTTGGATGGCATTTTTCTGCCAGAGCTGGCTGCCAGCACCCACAAACCCCAACCCAGAAACCCACGTGAGACCTCAGCCTCTGCATTAAAATACAGTACACGTCCTCTGCTGACCTGGAGGCTGGGAAAGGAGAGGAACGGTCACAGAAAATGAGACTTTTTAAATGCAGGTCTGCATTTGTGTCCCTCCACACATAGAAATTGCTGATAGTCTGTCACTGCCTGTCACACACTGCGTGAGCTGCTCAGACACACACTAATGGCAGCCACTGCCTCCCGGAGCTCCTCTTGCATTCTTTAAGACCAGCAGTGAGCAGTTTTGGCAGGTAACAGCCAATTTGCTGTTAGGAGTTGCCCTGGCAGTCTGATAACTATGATGGTGAAAACTGAAGCAGGGGATGCAGGGGGTGTTCTGAAACAGGAAGGCAAACTGGCTTCCAGCAGGTTCCTGATCCTGCTGTGGAACATCTTCACTGTCCACAAAAGAGCTCTGCAATGGAGCAGTGACTTAACTATTATCACAGCATCATAGAATTGTTCCAGCTGGAAGAGACCTTCAAGATCATCAAGTCCAACCTTATTCCCAGCCCTATCAAAACCACTAAACCATGTCCCTAAGCATTAAATGCTGCTCTCAGAGACCTTCTCTCCTGTTTAATGTCTTTTTGGTGAATTTTGCTTTAAAAGCATTTTCCTTCCATTTTCTTGCATCACTACTCTGGCTTTGTGCTTATGCCAACAGCCTTTGGGCTCTGTCTATATTGTGCATGGAAATCTTACTTTCCCCTCTCCACGAGCCAGCCACATTCAAGCACAGCACTTGTGGAGAGATGCTAATGTTTTTCCAGGCCTCTTCAGACACGATTTAAGAGCTGGTAGTTAAAAGCATAATGTAGAAAAAAAATGCATTTGCAAAAGGATACTTTCTTCTCCCACTTACTTTTTTGATCAGTACTCATTTTCTCCAAGAAACTCGAGCCAGAGCTCATTTTACTTTGCACATACTTGGTTACAGTAGAGTTATGATGTAATTGCAGCTGTGTTTTATCCTTTTGGGGTTGTTCCTTTTTTTGTCAGTTCACCACCATTTAAGGGTCTGTCGTGGCTCTTCTTCAGACTGTACCTGTGTCAACTGACATCCTCTCCAGTACTGTGAGTAGCGTGTGCTGTAACGTGTGCAGTGCAGAGTGAAACTGCAGGTGGGTTTGGTTCCTTTTGGAAGGTGGTGCCTCCCATTTTAGAATTAAAGTATTTTCCTGACTTTTCACTGGCAGCCCAAGATACCGTATGTAATATTGAGCTCTTTGGACATTTTGTACTTTCTTCTGATTAACTCTTTCAGAACATACATTTTTCTGCCTGTAACTGCAGTTTCCTCTTCAACTAAAATCTTGGTATCCAGGTTCCTGCAGAAGAATGCTATTTAATGGTTGAGTTTGTAATTTTCAGAGATGAAATAGCACATTCTTCCCTATCCCACTGAAAGCCTGGCACACACTTAACTCCTTTCATTCTGAGTATTTGAATGTGCCAACACTACTCTTCCTTGGGATGAAGCTCCTTTTCTCTTGCACTCTCCCAGCCACTGTTGCCCCTACCTCTCTCCAGCTCCCTGATACACTGTGCTGAGTGCTCAAGGCAAACAGCCGCTTCACGGCGTGATTTTTATTATTTGCATACCTGCTTTTAGCCTCTGGACTTAGACCACTGATTCTTTGCACACCCAACCATTTGAGACAATGTCTTGGTGACTCTCGACTGCCTTATTACGGCTAATCCACCAGACTGGATATAGTTTAGGCCATGCCAGGGCTTGACTCAGTGCCTATTAGAGCACAAGCATCTTGTGTCACCACAAGCAACTCGCTTATGATAAAGAAAATAAGATACCAATATGTTTAGTTGTCTAAATCCCAGCATGAAACCCATCAGCTGTAATCCTTAACTCTTACTGAAACCCTTCCTGCAGGGAGCAGGTCTGAAGATGACTTCCAGGGTCTGTGGTGAAAGGCTGCAAGTGTCGTTCTAACACTTCCTCTGAGACTGGTTTGATCCAGGTGCTTGAATTTGTTCAGCCTGGAATAGCATAGGTTGAACTTGCATATTAAAGACTTTGGAATGCGAAGTGGAACAGTCTGGAGTGAGCACCATCTGCACAGCCTAGCCCAAGAAGTGACAGAAGTATCTTCTTGCAGACCCTGTTTCTGTAAACCTGCTAACAGGCATGCCTGGCTCCGCGTGCATTTCCCAGGGTGAGCTTCCAGTGTCCCCCCCAGGGTGGCCACACGCCATGCACGTGAGCAGGCATTTCTTATTTGGTAGCCAATGGCCCGTAATTCATATGCAAGAGAGAGCTACCACAAAATATTTGCAGATAAAAAGAATCTTCTTGTGTGCTGTAATAAACTGCATGGGTTTGTTTCATGAACAGTGTGGTGCCAGGGAGGGCACATTCAGCATAAAATTTTCACACAGGTACCTTTTGTTTGGTAATGGTTGAGGGGATGTTATTCTGGGTAAAATCTGTTCGGTTTGTTTGGTTTTGTCAAAAATTTACAAAGTTAATTTGCTTCATGCATATGAACATGCTCACGCTCCTGGGCAATAGCTATATTATTATCAGTTGAATTAAGTAGTAGGATGAAAAAAGCATTTTGATGGATGTTGCTAATATGTGCAGAACATATAACAATCTTGAGCTTTACTATGCTGCATTTTTAAATCAATACTGCAGCTGAACGGTTTCTTTTTCCCACTGACAAGCTGTTTGCTAGCTGCTGGTCAAATCTGTCCAGTGATGGAGCCATGGTACATGCCATTCCCTGACTTACCAAGGTGGTTTCTCTCCCGAGCTTCAGGTCCTGGAGCAGATTAAGAGCTGGCAGGCTGACTGTGGCACAGATTCCCAGTCAGATGGCTGGGACCCTCAGCCCTAGCTGAGGGAGGTCTTTTCCTCCACAAGAGTGTCCCAGGCAGAATGACCTGTAAAATAACTGGGGAGGAGGGGGAAGGTGGTCACGTGGAACTGGTTGAATTGGTGTTTGAAAATTATGTAGAGTGCAGAGAAATAGGAAGGTTTGAGCAGCAAGGGGAGCAGCGCAATGAGAAACACACGGAGAATTGGTCCAGTTCCTCAGGGTAAGCTCAGGAAAACCTGTTTACTTCCAAAGCAGCAGATACAGGAGAGCATAGTATTTTTCTCAAAAGTAAAAAATTCAATGGGGCAGAATCTGGTTGGAGGTGTGTCACTAGTGGAGTCCCTCAGGGGTCGGTGCTGGGACCGGTGTTGTTCATTATCTTCATCAACGACTTGGATGAGGGTATAGAATGTACCCTCAGCAAGTTTGCTGATGACACTAAGCTGGGAGGAGTGGCTGACACACCAGAGGGCTGTGCTGCCATTCAGAGAGACTTGGACAGGCTGGAGAGTTGGGCAGGGAGAAACATGATGAAATTCAACAAGGGGAAGTGTAGAGTCTTGCCTTTGGGGAAGAACAACAAGATGNATCCCCTAGGAGTCTGTGATTCTGTGAAATTCTATGAGGCATAACACCTTTGGCCAGCTACTTTCAGTCCTGTCAAGCAACGAGGTCTGAGCCTCAAGTCTTTGTAGTAACTTCTGACCACCTCCAGCTCTCCTGCAGCTCTGTGGGGGAGGACTCTGTGGGCACATGATGAGCAAACACTGTCTTTTCCTCTGTGCTACTTTTCCTTGTAGGAAAACTGAAATGCCTTGTTTTCTCAGTATTTCACCTTCAAAGTTAGTGAGCACCAACAGGTTAAAAAGCAATTGTATATAACAAAATCCTGCAAAGAAGGAAACTGGGGAGGAAAAACTAAGATGGATCTAATCTATTTACAGCCTGCTTTGTTTATAGCTTAGGAGCCCATAGATCATAAAGGTGTCTGACTAGTGCTGCCTTGAGAAAATAGCAGAGTCATTGTTCAGGTTTCTGAAATGTTACTGTTACCCAGAAAGTGTGAGGTTAATGCTTCTTGCAAAACCGCTAACGAAGAATGAACCCAGGGACGGGTCACAGAAGGATGGATGAAGAAAGAAAAACACTGTGCTTGCCCCACCGTAGTGACTTCTTAGCAACAAAGTTCTCAGTACTTTAGATGGCTTTTTGTTTTGCACTGGGACAAGCCTAATACTCTCTCAGAATCACAAGGGACGGGACTGCCATCCCCATGGAGCCTACAGCCCACCAGCTAGGCACCGATTCTCTCCAGGGCTTTAACCCAAGTGATCTAACCATCCAGTTTTTGTGTGTACCGTGGGTGGGAGGCCTGCTTAAACTTCCTAGTCAGCATCCTTGTAGACAAGGACATCCTCCTCTGGATTCTCCATGGGGTAGAGAACACATCATTAGAAGAAAATTTTTTTAGACTAATGTTTCTAGCTTCTGAAGCTACTCCTGCTCAATTTTCATATAGCCTTTGGCAATGTGCTGGGTGTTTAATCAATTATCATTTCTGTTTGGGCTTTGAAAGGCTGTTTTGCAACGTGCACAAATAGCAATAACACCACTGAACTAAAATAGTGAAATAGGCTTTTATAGTAAGTTACATGTAAAAAGATGATTCTTACACATCTGTTGATTCACTCAAAAGAGCCATTGCTTAAAAGGGAAAGTGCAAAGGTTGCTGGTGACATCTAACCTGACACCTTGGTTTTACTGAAGAGGGATAGGCAGGAGGAGAGATGTCCTGCTATAGGATGTCCTTTTCAAGCCAAGCAAACTCCCTGTTTTCACACAGTTCCCAGAGGTCTCTCAGCTGGAACTGATTTGAATGTCCCAGGAATGCCCTTGGGCTCTAAATGAGCCGTGACTTCCCCATTAATAAACAAACAAACAAAACAAAACAAAACAAACACGCAAAAAAGAGAAGATCTTTGTGACAGGTTCAACAAAGATCCCTTCTGAATGTGCACCATCAAACAAAAAGTTTTATGGATGTGTCAGTCTAAAAAAAAAGAGGCTCAAAATACACTATTAAAAGGAGTGTTGGATTCTGTTTAGATTAATAAAACCACATCCCCAAAGTATCTGAAAGAGGATGATGGAAAATAAGTGAAATCTTCTGTCTGCAGTTACCCAGCTCGAGAACAGCCCAGCACGAGGCATGGTTTGATGGGGCTGCTGCAAACACAGTCAGGTGTGCAACTTGGGTGAATCAGGCAGTTTTGCACTCCCCAGCAGCTTCATCTCTGTCGTGACCATTACATGACAACAAGAAATTCACAAGGAAGCAGCCTGACCTTCCAGCTCAGGGTAATTACTGGTCAAGGAGGCAGCCTCCCAGCTCCCGAGCAGCCAAGCACCGACTGCTCTCCTGAGCTACCTTCCTCTGAAACTGGCTGCACTTCAGAAGACAAGTCAGAGAGGCATCCAAGACAGCTACTGCTCCTTGACAAACTGCCTCCCTCCCTCTCCTTGCTTGTCCATCCTGCTCAGTGTGGGGCCAGTTGCCCCACTGGGGAAGTGGAGAAGGTTCCTTCATCACAATGAGGGAGAAGGAGCCAAAAGCAAATGGCTTTTTTGTAACACCTCCTGCTGATGCTTCCCCAATGGGGCTTCTGAGCAATCACCTCAGTCCTGCAAATTGTGAAAATATTTTTTTTCTCTTTTGTTCTTTTTTTTTTTTTCCCCAACACACCGCTGGTGACTCTGGGCATTCATTACATGGTAATGCATTCACTTTACTGACAATTTTTTTGTTTGCTTGTTTTCAGCAGCCCTGTTGCTATTACACAGTAAATGTGATAAGCAGAGTAGATAGGACATCAGTCTTGTTCCCATCAAGACTAAACACTGCGAGAAAATCCCCAGTTATCACACAAATCTGCTTAAATAATTCTGCAGTTACCATCGCTGGAATTACTCATGTTCTCCACTGCAGTGGCTTTGTTCTGCTGCGTGCTATAGCTCAGCCACTGGCATTCCAAAAAAAAGATGATTTCAACATCATTCAATTTAACAACTGATGTAGCACACAGCAGACCTTCCCTCACAAGTCTTAGCAGCATCCCCTTTTGGTTTTAGACACACTGCTAATGGGAGCCATGCTGGAATTAATGGAATAACCATATCCCCTCCCTCTCCTCCAAACCTCCCTCCTCTGGACATCAACATCTGCACTGTCATCCACTCATTTTAACTCTCCTGATGTTTTTGTTTGTTTTAAATCCATAACTGACAGGGTTCACAGATGATACAATGTGCAACTTGTTGCCCAAACCTCCCCTTTCCAGCAGCCGTTCCCACCTGTCTCATGTGCAGGAACAGGCTGGTATCCATGTGAATGTAAACGGCTCACTGGTTGTTCAAGAACCACATGAACCCCCAAAGGTGGCTGTTTGAGTTTGTGTAGAGTTCCTTGGTACCCACCTGTGGCCAGCTGGTTTCCTCTCAACCTTAAGTGCTATGTAAAGAGCAAAAGCACACTGGCTGAACCTCAGGTTGCCTGTGATCTCTGTTGCCAGCTGCTGGAATGGTAGGTCTGTTGTTTACTTGTGAAAAGGATACCACCCATACCAGTGACATGGCATCAATCACAGCACGAGCAAATCATTTACCTGATTCTCCTCTGTTCAGCCGTAAGCGTATTCCAAGGCCAGGCGATGATATTCACAGCAATGTGACAAATGCAGCACTGAAAACAAGAATAGCACATCCCTTCCCAAACCCTGAAATGTGTTTCAAGAGCTCTGCGGTAA
Organism: Chloroceryle aenea; assembly: GCA_013399075.1. NCBI lineage: Eukaryota > Metazoa > Chordata > Aves > Coraciiformes > Cerylidae > Chloroceryle > Chloroceryle aenea. The sequence goes on from VWZY01002794.1 coordinate 49,456, forward strand.
CTTCAGCTTCCACAAAGAAGATGGAAGAGTTATTAATAATACAAAGTCTTTAAAAAGACCCAGGCAAATTCATTAAGTCCACTGACCTCTTGCTTAGTGAATGCTGTGGGCTGCATGCTCACTACATAGAGGTGTCTGGTGTTTCCAGTGCTGTTTAACTTACTGTTTCTCATGGCAAATGGACTGGGGAAAGGAAAGCTTCAGGGCCAGTTCTCAATGCAGTCTTATGACGTGGTTTTTTCATAGTGCTCTGCATGTTCTGAACAAAGTCTCTCTTACTTCTGCATCAAGTGCTGTGACAGTCTGAATGGTGCCATAGGCATCAAGATGAAAAGTGCTCTTCTGCATCCTTTCTTTCAGAAAATGGGAAATACCACCCTCGCTGCTAACTCAGGGAGTCCTCTAGCCCTTCTCTAGCAGCTCTCTGGGTCACCCCAGACTGGCAGGGCACGCAGGCTGGCACCTGAGTAGCCCTTCTGTGGCAGCCACGCTCTGCTTGGGTACGTCTCCACTAGCACTGCGGCTCAGATTAGGACTGTGCTTTTGGAAATGGGTTCTTGAATCTCCCCATTTACTGTGCTTTGGTTCACACTGCCTGACCAGGGTCCTTCTCCAGGAGCTAAACTGAAAGATGTGCTTCAGCTACTAATGGACATTGAGTAGCTCCAGCTACTCTGATGGAAAAAAATCCCCTGAAACACACAGAGTGCAGATGTTGGGCCCTCATCACCATTTTACTCCTAATGCAGACCGAGCCATCAGTCACTGTGCTCTGACCCATTTTGTACCCAAAGTGCTGCAGTGTGTGCAAAGCTGAATAATACATAAATTCCACCTATCTGGATGTATGTCCATAGTGGGACTTACTGTGGAGTTTACAGTTCCACTCACTGTACCCTTTCTGTAGACAACTCATGTCAGTAGTTTAGTCTTCCCTGAAAATAGCATGTTCCCCTTCAATAAAAATTTTAAAGCTACTTTGGATACATTGTTTCCTCTGCTAATAAAGCTCCAGGCAACAGGAATGCTGGATGATTAACTACTAATCCAAATCAACTTTCAGAGTGGCTTTGTTAAACTGTTTTATGTTCCTGTGCATTGACATTCAGGGTTAAAGGGGATGTGTTTCAATATTTTTTTTTCCAAAATAAAGTACAATTTACTGTGAAAACCTTAGTTCTGAATAAAAGTCAGCACAGGAGCATAGCTTGGTTTAATGACCCATTTTAAAAATCTGGAACTAGTCAATTTGGATTAATTTTGTTCGAGACCCACAGTGTAGATAGCCTCACAGAGATCATCCTGATATTATTCTTCTCTCATTGTCCTTGATTTTCTGCCAAATGGCTTAGGAGAACCCTTCAGACTACAAAGCCTGTAACACAGCAAATATAACACTTTTAGGTGTGATGTTGACTTTACACAACGAATTGTATTTAAGAAGCATTAACCCCTGAAGCTGAAATTTTGCCTGATGCAGGTCAGCTTCAGGCTTAACACTGCTGGATTCTTTTCCATTTGCTGTCTGACTGACCATGTCTTTATGGTTTTATATCAGAGCTTTGTGTGCTTATGTCGGGCTTGAGAGACAAAACTTGATTCCCAAATTGCTTGCAACTGATGTTCTGTATTAACTCCCATTTATAGAACGTTACCTGCTTTGGTATTTTGAGTGGGTAAACCCTGACACTCACAGAATATCTTTTCATCCTGGGCACAGCTGCTGGGTTTTGTTTTACCAATGCAGGGGTGATGTGGGTTTTGTTTTACCAATGCAGGGGTGATGTGGTCACCATCAGGACAACATCGCTGCCTGGGTCAGGAGTACACTGCCAGCCCCTGGGTTTGGCAGGTTGGTCAGGTCTCTGTGTGAGGACAAACTACAGTGTAAGTTTGCATCTGCTCTGGAAAAAGTAGTTGAAATCAACAGGTGTTGTTAGCCAAGGTCCCTGCTTTGATAAATGCTGTTAATATGTACACCTGGATCTCATTCCCACACTGAGGAGCCAAGCAGGTCATGGTTTCTTGCTTGGCAGAGTTACTCTCCCCTCCACCACCTTGATGGCTTTGGGGTTAAACACAACAAGAAGAAAATAATCAGCTTTGTACACAATAAGCTTAATGTGGTTTCTGTTTCAGGGTAAGCTTGCTTACGATACCTTACAATTGAGCTTAACTTTAATTGGAAGGTGTTTTTTTGGTGCTCTTTGTTACAACTGTGCTCTTGCAACTGGATACAAGAGATTATAGAGACCTGAATTCATTGCTGTGACTCTCAGCAAAGCTCCAGTAACATAACCTGATCTTTAATAAAAGAGGAAATACTAGAGCTGTAACTCACTGTAATATTATTTCCACACTAAAGGGATAGGGAGCGTTCATAAGTCATCACCACAGCAGCTCTGTAATGTCTTTTTTGACTTTCTTAATTTCCATTGTTTATTTAACTCTTGTGATTTTCCAGCCTGGGTAATTTTCCCTGAAAATCTTTGAAAAATTTGCATTAATATAAAAATGACATCTTGCTTTCAGCAGGTTATATAATTTATATATACAGTTTGCAGAAAAATCTAAACTCCCCTTCTTATGATACAAAAGAGCACAAATGCACAGAAAATGTTATATTTATGTAATATAGACACATGGCCCCTGTTATAATACATCATTAATATTCTGCACATGCACATGACCACTTACAAATAACCTGGGGGGAAAACTAGTGTGTTTTCTCCACTGCTGTCACTGTACAATGATCTCACCCTTCCCCACTGCATGCTATCTGCAGGATCCTTTCGTGGCTCTGAGAACTTTGTTCGTGTCAGCTGCCCTGAATGGAATCACTTGCAGTCACATAAACAGAAGTTCAGCTTAATTATTTTCCCATTTGACAAAAACAGAAAGACAACCCACCCTTCCCTGAAGCAAGCGAGGCTTCATTTCCCTTTCTTGTTCCCCCATCCCATCCTTTTCCCAGCTACAGAAATAATTAAATCCATGGCAGGTACCAAAATTTTGCTGTCTGCCTCTCTCCCTTCAAAAGGGCACTCGGCAGTACTCTGTGGCAATCGATCAAAACATTACAATAGTTTTCAATGGTCTTCACAGACACGTGCACTTACCCCTTTCTGTCAGGTGTGAGAGCTGAGGAGTGGGACTCAGATTTCCAGGGGCTTCCTTTTATCCCTCCCAGCAATTCCGAGGAGCGAGGTCTATACCCATCGCCGCAGCCTACACACACCCCGGGTGCCCAAAACTCCCCTGCCCTCCCTTTTCAAGATTCCTCTTTTTACATGGGAATAGCACCTACACCTCAGCTTCTGCCTTATGCCACTGTTTAAAACAAAGGCTTACAGTGCACCAGCTGCACCTCTTGGACAGATGAAGACAACTTTTTATACCGGTTTGCGGCTGAAACACCTTGGCTGACTGGGACACCAGGGTGAAAACTACAAAATTACAGCTGTAGTACAGGTTCTTACTGCCTGCAGCCATGACTGCTTCTTTGGTCAGCAGGGAAGTGATTTAGCCATGGTGGCTCAGTTTCTGCATCTGTAAAACACATGAAGTAATACATAAGCCCCGATCCCTAATACTCCTTATCCCATAAGAGTTCTGAGAAGCTGAATATATTTGAAAAGTGCTTTTCAACTCCTTACTGACCTGTAAAATCCTTTTGGGGTTAGACAATACAAATCCTAAACCAATTTTGGCATGGCAGTGGTAACAACTGAGATGATAAAATAATCCAAAGAAATCAACAAAAAAGCAATGCTCTGAGTCATCCTGCTGTGAGTCTGGACGAGAAGGTAATCCTGTCCTCTTCACAGCTCTGGGATAACAGTCCAGCTTTTCTCATCTTTCAGATAAAAAACCTTTAAGTGTTCACAGAAAGATGGGTTTTTTCTTCATTAAAGTAGCTCTCAGTTACCACTGCAAGCTTATAAAGTGTAAGTGCTTTTATATTTATTACTTAAAACCAGCCAAACCAAACACCAACCAACCAAAAAAACCCAAACCAAACAAAACACACACACACACAAAACCAAAAAATCCCAAACAAAACCCAACCAAACAAAACCAACAACAAAAAAGAATAAGAAAGTAAAACCAAGCCAACTTATTTAAGAAATTTTAAACTAATTGACCAAGTTAAACTGAGGTGCACTCTGGGTTCTGTGTTTGCCCCATCGCTGCTATCTGTGGGACAGGAGCAACAGCAACCCTGGTGGGACGGATCAGGAAGGAAGGGGTAAACACACCTGTAAAGTGTGTAATTGTACTCCTCCTTTGGACCACACTGGGGCTTCGGGTGGTCATTTCATTCGGAGCAGGACCACGTCCAACTAGAAAACAGCATTTTTAAACTGCATGAGTGGTGAGTTTGCACACCCACACTCCCATATAAAGAGAGATCCTCTCAGAAAACCATAAAAATGTCATTTTAATTGCAGTAGGAAGGATGGATTGTAAACCAAACTCAATGGCATTTACCCCAGGCAAGCACAGGAACAAGAGTAAGAAAGAATGGCAGCTATCCCACTCTTACACAAGCATGGCCGTGAAACAAAGCTGCCATTTTACCCTTTGTGGGCCACTTTTGCTGCTAGGGTCTTCAGAAGGATCAGAAAGGAGCCTTTAGCCTCACTGCTGCAGTTGTGGGTGCTGCACAAGATGGGGGGCAGCACACATGAGATGGCCTGAGAGGAACACGAGCACAAAGTAGCACAAAAGCATCACTACTATGTGAAGGAGGCTGGAGTCAGAAACTCAGCTTTCAACATCAGTTCTGCCAAGCCTGTACAAATACAGTCCTGTCCAAACCAGTTAACTGCTCCATGCACACTTTTCTCCATCTGTGCAAAAAAGTGGTCTTGTATAATCATACATTGGAGGGTAAGTGGCACGGAGGGTAAATGTCATTCCGCTAGGGATCTTTGCTATCATCAGAACGATTGTCTCTAGTAAGAATCGCAATGCAGTGGAATCTGGGGGGAAATACTGTTTAAAACTTTGGACATAATCAGAAGTGGAATTACGTCTGTGTAGTCCTGCACACTGTCCCCTCCTGGGGGGGGAATGACATACAGCAGGGCTTGATCCAGTGCAAGCCAAAAGGTAACCTCTGAATATAATGGACCACATCAGTCTGTGAGCAGAATTGGGCTGCTGATGTCCATAGCCTTGTCAAATTACTGGTCAGGAATTAGAGGGTTAAAAAAAGAAATAATAAATGTATACTTTGGTGTGGTTTAACACAGACCATTTTGAGGTAATGCAAGCTGTGCGCAGAGGAAGCTAAACAGATAAATAGAACAGGCACAAAGAAAGTAAAAGTATGAAAATCTCATGCCAGTGGAAATATGTCCCAGGCCATGGGTGCTGTCAAGCAGCAAGCAAATTAAAATTAAAAGACTCGTTGTATAAGAAAGGCAGGTGGCTTCAGACAGTTCTTCAGTATTGGTAAACACAAGGTCAGGTATTGCGATGCCTGTCTCACTTCCACAAACTTCAACAGGAATGATTCATGGAGAGCATGCAAGAAGCAGTGCCAAGATGGAGCTGAGAAGGACGTAAACAAGGTTGAATGGGTGGTCTTGTCTGTTTTTCTTTTCATAATGCAACAACAAAAAAAAGAATATTAAATTAAATTAGAAGGCAAAATATTTAAATTCACAATTTCTTCTTCAATGTTACCTTGAAAATTGAATAGATCAAGAGCAATGAAATGTTCCCTTGAAACCTGATAAATTTTTGTAGAGGATGTAAGAAATGATCAGTAGAAACACGAAATGAATATATGCACGCAGAGACAGCTTCCCTGATATCTACAGACAGCGTCAACAAAACCACGCGCTGCCTCCTCCGGGATGTGCAGAGCTGGGTCCTTGCAGAGCCAAGGGGCTGCCGGGGATTAGCAGGTTTTATCAGGTTTGACCTAATGTATTCGTGTAGGTGATCCTAACTGAGAAAAAAACCTTGATTAATACACAGGTAATCTTTGTTTCACTCTTAAGAGGCAAACATCATGAGAGATGCCAGAACTAGTCAGACGTTTCACTGGGGAGGGAAAGGAAATAAGTATTAAAAAACCAAACCAAACCAAAACAGAATGCACAGTAAATTAAAAGATTTAAAGACTGGAAGCTGGAGCCAGGTACCAGCTGTGGAGAAACTGGCAAGGGATATGGAAAGGTATTGCAACCAAGTACGTTCCGACTTGATGTAGTCCCGGGTGTGTGTGGAGGGGGCCAAATCCACCAAGACAACCTCGTTATTAAACCCGTGGAAGTTAGCAGCGTGATTGCTGTCCTGGCTGCATGGTGGAGCGGCATCCCGCATCCCTCCACACGCTGCCACCAAAGGCTTTCCATCTTCCGCAGCGCCTGCTCGCGCGTCGGAGACATCAGGCAAGGAAACGGCTCTGCCCGAGTGGCTATGACCGTCACTCCCCTCGGTGCCTACCCAGGGGGCCTGGCAGAGCCCAGCACACGCAAACCCCCCGTGGAATAGGGTCCGTACAAAATCCCCGCCTGACAAAGGCAGCCGCTGTTGGGCACTGTCGGTAGTTGGGCGCTACTTCCAAACGCGGCTCCCGGACGCGGTCAGGCAGCAGCTGCACCCGATTTAGGCAGAAAGCCGTCAGAACAGCTCTCCCCGTCCGTGGGAAGCCTTTCACA
>VWZY01002794.1:88062-107472 GCA_013399075.1 Chloroceryle aenea
GGTGTTGGACTCGATGATCTCCAGAGGTCCCTTCCAACCCCCACCATTCTGTGTGATCCTGTGATACAGACAGCTCTGCTTAGTGAAATGCACTGTGAAATCATTCTGCATTTTCAGGCATTCTGGAAATCTTGGAGGTCCCTGGCCTAAGCAGAACTCTTTAATTCTGGGAGAATTCAAAGTCAAGCAGTGCTTCCTTCATCTGGCCTTGATCTAGGGCCTTAATCCAGCATGGTTGCCATCTGCCATGCAAGCGTAGTGTACCAATAGCTTCACAGCAACAATAGCTAAATTCTGTTCAGGGTGTAAAGATGAATGGGCACTGAAAGCTTGTGGAAGTGTATAGAAGTCATTCTGCACTATGAATCGTAGAATCATAGAATCATTTTGGTTGGAAATGACCTTCAAGATCATCAGGTCCAAACGTCTACTGAACATTATCAGGACCACTAAACCCTGTCCTAAAGTGACAGGTGTGGACATGTTTTGAACCTCCCCAGGGATGGTGACTCCACTCCTCCCTGGGCAGCCTGTTCCAAGGCCTCACCACTCTCTTGGTAAACAAATTTTTCCTGATACCCAACCAAACCTCCCCTGGTGCAACTTCAGCCCATTTCCTCCTCTTCTTCCCAGTTACCTGGGAGAAGACACAGGTAAGGATCCCACCCCTGCAGGTAGCTACTTGGACCAAATCTGATAACGTAAAGATCTCAAAGTGTTGCTACATTCTCTGTACAGCTCTGTCAAGTGCAGTAACCCTGGATAAGTCATCATCTGCCTAATGGAGACAAATAGCCATGGATGCATGTCAGAATAATTAGTGTTGAGTCAAGTTAATTTGATTTGTTCATTTAACAAATTGAATTGTTTCAGCTAATTACTCAGTGTGGCATACATGGAATGAGGGATGTTCACAGTAGAAAACTATTCCTTTTTTCCTCTGCTAAATTGATGAAACCATTGAGGAAAATGCACACTCAGGGTATGCAAACAATGTCCAGCTCCACACACTGAGTTTTGCAGCCTCCACTCCCTCCGTTATGATGTGACTCTTCCTGGGCTTCTTGTTAGACTGACCAGTGCAGGATCCTCCTTGTAGCCCCAAACGACTCTCTGGAGTAACCTGTCTTAGCTATTCTGCTCCACTGCTAGACGAGGAGCCTGCCTTTCTCTGTTAGATGGGGACATCTCAGCCAGGTGCACTGGGTCTCTGCCTCCTGTAACTGATGGAAGAATGATCAAAATGAAGGACTGTTCAAAATTCAGGTACCTTTTCCATTTCTTGGACTATGGCCTTTTCTAAATGGGAGTGGTGGTGTCTGAAGAGGTTAGGGATATTAAAGTTTACTGGTAATAAATAAAGACAGATGTAAAATTCAGCTATTGGGGGTTACGCAGAAAATGCTGTAGAAAATCAACCCGACTTCCCTTTGTCCTTTGCAGTGTTTCCTTTTATAGATTATAGCAGTTTTACTCTAATAAAGTTTTCATTTATTGTTTTGTTTTCTTGAACATTTTGAGAGTGAGCTGGCAACAGAGCAGCTGGCAGACAAGCTGGATTTATGTGCCTTCATGGCTTTTAAAATCTAGACTCCTTTCAAAACTGCTTTCAGCACTGATCCCTTTCCTTCAGAAAATTATTTGATGCTTCTAGTTTACCACTATTATTTTGTCTCACTTTCATTCCTTAGGAAACAACACTTTAAAGACATAAAAGCAGCAAAGCAACAAGGCAGGGCTCAGACCTCCTGTTGTGATTGGAAAACTTGAAATGCTTTGAAACTTGAAATAAAAATTTGAAGCAAAGTGTGAAATACTGTCCCTGTCTTTGTATAATGAAGTTTTACCATAGACTGGAGTGCTGAGGTAGAACTTCTTGGATCTGTATAGCTGTAACTGACCTCTTCTGTGTCCAAGTTGTAGTCCTCTGTCAACCTCACTATGTACATCTTGGTGTGTATTTTGATTCCACTTGGACAGATGCTGAATGGTTCCCTTAGCAAGAGAACTGGAATATAGAGATGTCAGGGTTGCCAGGATAATACAGTGCTCTGCCTCCATGGAGAAGCATCGGGCCATGCAAAGAAGCCCATGTCAGGTCTAGCTGTGTTAAACTGAGAGCAAGAAGCAGTAGAGTTGGATACTGTGGTGTCCTAACTGGGTACAGCCTACTTTTTTATGTGGCCAGCAGCACTAAGGAAGTGATTGATAGGACAAGGAGCAGTGGTTTTAAGCTGGGAAAGGAGAGATTTAGCCTGGATCTTAGAAAAAAGTTCTTTAATCTGAGGGTGACAGTCACTGGAATGGGCTGCCCAGAGAGGGGGTGGAGGCCCCATCCCTGGAGTCATTCAAGGCCCTAGGTAGAGATGTCCCTACTTGAGTAGGGAGGTTGGACAAGATGACATCTAGAGGACCCTTCCAGCCTAAAACATTCTGTGATTCTATGATTGACCCCCTGTACTCAGCACTGATGAGGCCTCATCTCAAATACTGGCTTCAGTTATTGGCCCCTGAGTATGAGAGACACTGAGGTGCTGGAGTGGATCCAGAGGAGGGCAGTGAAGCTGGTGAAGGGTCTAGAGTACAGGTCTTAAGGGGGATGGCTGAGGGAACTGGGTTTATTTAGCCTGGAGTAAAGGAGGCTCAGGGGATACCTACTCGCTCTCTATGCCATTCTGTGAATTGGTTGCACCCCACCTATTCTGTGTCTTGTAAGCCTCAGAGACAGGTGCTCTTTTCTCTTCATGTTTCCACAGTGCCTGGCAGGGACTCAGACCTGGAAGTCCATGTTCCACTGAAATAAGTATAAGAGTAACCTGGATCTCCTGAACCTCTTCATCCAAAGCGTTAGCTGTAATACCACCAAACGTATGGCCCATTACATGTGTAAGCTTTACTATTGAAATAATTGTGTGTGTTGTAAATTATAAATTATGTCACAGTAAGATGTGGGAATTGCTTTGGTCTTAGGCAGCAGTGTCAGGTTCCAGCACATCTCTGACTGGAAATGGCTGAGCAGTGCAGAATGGATTCACTGACTCAACTCCCGTTGGACTTGAGAGAACACATCTTGTGTTCACCTTAATCTGTGTTTCTTGTCTGTGGCTTTAAATCATGACACAATAACCTCTCCTCTTGTCAAAATGTGTTTGTTTCACAAGGAAAATCTTAAAACATTAATTGCTAAAATGCCTTATGGCTTCCTCTTGCTGCCACGGTACAGTTGTAAACCTCCAGAACTTTGTAACTTACAACAGCAGTTAAAAAAAAACTGTTCACAAAATCATGAAGTAGTTGAGGGGACCTCCAGAATTCATCTTGTTCAACACCCACTGCTCAAAGCAGTATCAGCTAAAGCACATTACTCAGGACTATGTCCATATGGGTTCTGAATATGCCCAAGGATGGAGAAAACCTCTCTTGACATCCTGATCCAGTGTTTGACCACCCTCATAGTACCTGTTTCTACTGTGCAACTTCAGAGAGACCTCTGGGTTCTTCCCATTCTCTCTCCTGGCTGCACACATGAGTGCACAGGCACTTCAGAGGCACTTGGTCCTGGTGATTTTTCAGAAAAGTTATGAACACTCTGCCCATGACACTGTCCTGTAGGCCTACCCTCATTTATGTTTGGAGATATATATATTGGATCCTCAGAAAGAGTTTGGATCTTAGGAAAGAGTTTGGATCTTAGGAAAAAGTTCCTCAGTAGGAGGGTAGTGTGACTCTGGAATAGAGTGCCCAGAGGGGCTGTGGGTGCGCCTCCCTGGAGGCATTCAAGGCCAGGTTGGATGAGGCTTTGAGCAACCTGGTCGAGTTGAGAGGTGTCCCTGCCCATGGCAGGGAGGTTGGATTAGGTGATCGTTAAGATCCCTTCCAGCCTAAGCCGTTCTGTGATTCTATGTGGACACACTTGATGTGGGCACCCTTCAGCCCTTTGCTGATCACAGGCCATGTCACCTTGCACCCTTTGTCCACCACTTCTTCCCCATCATCACTACTATAAAGCTCTCCTCACCAGGCTGGGCAGCCTGTTGGTGGGGATGCTCTTGCCCACTCTTCATTCTTATTCAAGGCAACTTGAGACCAGTGGGGCCACGTGCAAAACTATGTAAGACTTAGATTGCAATGGTAACATGGGATGATGAGGGATGTTTGCATAAAGAATGAACGGTGATGGGATCAGGCAAGGGAAAAAGCAGAGAGTAGGGAAATAGTCCCCTCTCCACTGAGAAAATACTCGAACAAAAAGGAGACCATGAAGCAGTTGTACGCTTCTCACTTCTGTTTAATCTTTATGAGAAATACCTGTATTCTAAAGATCTCAGCTACCTGCTGCTGACAGAATTGCCTGCACTTGTGTGTTTGTGTAGACACACACACGTAGGCATGCACAGGTGGTCAAAGAAAATACTTCTGAGTAAATAAAAATATGTATGAACCACTCTGTGTATGATCATCAAACTGAAACATTTATACAGCATTTCTCTCGCAGCATTGTCGTAGAATCAGAGAATCCCAGGTTGGAAAGGACCTCAAGGATCATTTAGTCCAATCTTTTAAGTTAAACTATGTATATCAATATAGTTTCAATAAGCTGGCCCAGTAGCCTGTCAAGCTGAGTCCCAAACCTGTCCAGTGCGGGGGGATCCACCACTTCCCTTGGCAGATTATTCCAATCTCTAATGGTTCTCATGGTGAAAAAATTTCTTTTGGAGTCCAATTAGTAAGTAACTTGGAGTAACTTGTACCCATCCCCCCGTGTCTTTTCCAGGTGACCCCTTGTAAAAAGGGAGTCTCCATCTTCCTTTCATGTACTGGGACGTGGTTGTAAGGTCTCTCCTGAGCCTTCTCTTCTCAAGGCTCAACAAACCCAATTTTCTCAGCCTTGATGAACAACAAATAGTCTAATTCTGTCCTGTGTCCCTGCACTGTACGGTAGCTTATTACAGGCTGTGTTTTAACGGTCTTTCTTGCACCCATGTGTCAGATTAAATGGTAGAAATGCCAACTGGATGATAATGTAGTACCATTTCTGGAAGTATTGGCTTTTAAAGTTGATCTTCAGTGGGATGCTTTACTGGTGGCATGTGCATACATTAGATAACCTTGGCATGCAGAGGGTATTTTAAGACCCACATAATTTTGAAACACTCTTTAATATTCAGTGCAGGTTGTGATACATTCCGTGCAGATAAAATCAGAAACACGCCTTCCAGGATTATTTTACTTCTCAGGATAGGTGCCAGATTGGGAGCCCACAGTGATGTATTCTGGTTTACTGCAGGATAGTGAAAGTAGCACAACACGTTTTTCTGTGCCGTTCCATTGACACCTGAGCCCCAGTCTGGGGCAACCACCTCACAGAGGAGCCAAGGAGAACAGTACATACAACTCTTCACATGTTTATCTGCTTAGCTGAGATTTCCAAAACAAATGCTGCCAACTAATAGTGTAAATTATTATGGGTTCTGGGATCTTCTTATGGATTCTGTGAGGTCAGAGTATTCACTTTAGCAACTGAATTCTGGGATCTGATGCTACTTACACTGCCCGGAGGCAACCTGTTAAACCACAGGCAATACTATCTGTAACTGTTTCTATTATGACTTTCTGTTTATCCACTCATGATACCAAAAAAGATGGATAGCTAATTCCTTAAGCTTTACATTTAATCAACATCATTCTATAGCCACAAAACAAAAAATCTCTGTAATTTAGAGATTTTGTAATAAACAGATTTTTACATTGAGTTAGCTGATTCTTGGAGGAAGAAAGAAGCACATGTAAGATGGGATTCAAAATAATCCTGTGAAATGTATTTGGCTCCTTTATGCAACAACCTGCCACTTGGGGGCAAATCCTGACCTTGATGTCTAAACAACAGAAACTCCTTTTTGTGCGTTGACTTGTGTAACAGGCGAGGCGTGAAGACAAAAGCGCAGCGCCTTAAGTAGGGGCAGTGAATATTTTATCTGACCAACCAAAAGCAACAAGAGACTAACTCCTTAAAGCACTTGCCGTGCTGACGGCGCGCTCCGGTCGTGACAGTAATGGTGTTTGCTATCCCAGCTGCACTCAAGCCTGTGCTGTCAAAGAACCCAGCTCTCACAACGCACGTTGATGCCTCTTACCCTTTATTGGCCCTTGGCCAACTGAAGGAGCTTTTCTCTGTTGTTCCTGTTCCCCCTTTAAACTGATGCCAAAACAATTGGGTTTTTTGCCCAAAGTGAAGTTGGAGAGATTTTGGCATTGTTGGTTCTTCTGAAATTTTCACGGTGACGAAAACTCCCTCGAGGTGACTGTAAACTGTAAACCAGCCTTTCTTGGACTGTTACAAATACCCACTGTAAATACCTTTCTGAAGTTCTGTGGCTGGATCCTCAATTGAAGCAGTGCTGCCATTGCTGCCATTCATTTGTTTGAGTGTGGTTGGTGAGAACTTTTAGAAGGTGACTCAGTGCAAGTCTTTGTCTCCTGTTGGAAATTGTTTTGACTAAGTCTACTGAGTTAAGAGCTAATGAGTTGATTATGGATAAGGAAAGGTGCTGCTCTGGGAATGCATTTGAATGTATGTGCTTTCCAGGTTTTCCTAGCGCCCACTTGCTCGGTGCTTTCTCCAGATTGAGGCATGAAAATCAAAGGGAACTGGAGAACGTTGCTTATAAATTATGGAGTTACTGCCTCATGGTTATCATCCTGTCATCAGTAATGTCAGACTATCCTTCAGAGCTCAGCTTTTTCTCCTGTCTTTTGTCAACTTGTAAGGTTTCTGCAGCCCCTGCTTAAGATTGTTCCCCACTGCTGCATCTATCCGCAGTCTCTTGTGTGGAGTCTGGACAGTCCTGTGCTGATTTCTTCTTTTCTACTTCATATGTGAGCAATTCAGGGAGTTGTGAATGATTCACTAATGGGATTATGGACAGAGTAGCATTTCAATTCCTCCCAGTACTGCCTTGGAGGGACAACTGTGGAGAACCTGGGCAGAGACCTTTAGAGAAAGGGAGGCAGCCGTGTGGCAGGTGAAAAAATGCATTCAGGAGCTCTGTGGATTGTGGTGTGGTAAAGGAGGGGTAAGCAGAAGGCACAAATCCTGGAATTACGCATTATGTGCACAATTCCTGCTAAATGTGGCCTGCTGGGTTCTGCATTATCCAGCAGGAAGAGCAGCAAGGGGGTCGCTTCCAGCTCTGCTTCATTCTTAGGTTCAGTTTCTTGTTTCAGAGCTGCTGCCAGGCTGCTGAGCACCCTGTCCACCTCCTGCTGTGAAAACCACAGCAGAGCCTCCAGCAGCTCTGGGGTCCCAGGAGAGCTCTGGTCTCTGCTCAGAGCTGGGATGCACCCCTTCCTGCAGGAGATGTCACTAGCCTGGATGGCAGGCTTCCAGCATGACAACAAAAGTTTTTCTGACTTTCACAGATGGGGCTATTCAGGTAGATATGCCCAATATTGCTTTAATCCAGTTAGCTGGGGTGCCAGCAGCAGGTGAAACTCAGTAGCACACACTTCATGCTCAAGCACCTGAACCTGCTTGGGTGCTGGCTGCAGGCTGGGTTTACAGCTCCCACGTAGTCATTGCTATCACTACCTAAGCTTAAGTGACTTTAAGCTGGGAATTATCGGCATTTCTGCAATCACACTTCTGACTGTACCATAGGGATCCATTTTATCCTCTACACTGTAGGCATTTTGTAACAGAAACATGATGTTGAAGGGCCAAAATAATAATAAAGATTGTAATTAAAGTTTCTTTAATAAGTTGTGAAAATGTAAATTCCCATCTATCCAAAAGACCCATTTTTCTTTCCAGTATCTGTTGATGGGTACGATATAGCTCAAATGACTTGAAAATGAATTTATGAAAAAATATAATGCCCTGGTTTTGTTTCCATTCATTCACTGACTAAACCCTCTGGAAGTATCAACATGGCTTCTGACCTTACCGCAGCTTAAGTTCTTTCCCCAAGTGACTATCAAGCAAAGAGAGTCCTAAAATAATAGGGGAAAAAATAATGCCATGGAGAAAAGTTTCTTGGGATTGAGAGAACAGGATTGGTTTTCACCTAGCAATGCCCTAATTTTATTTTATCTTCAAAATTCTGTTTTACAGATTGACTCTCCAGTCAGCCTCCACATGTGTTTATTTGAGTAGCATCAACCTCCTTATGGACTCAGCAAATGTATCACAAAATGGCATTGCTCACCGGGAATGCAGAACCCGAGTTCAGCTCCTACTCCTTTAATAACTTGGAAAATCTGTGTGAAGTGCAAAGCAAGAAAGGATTCTTCTACAAAAAAGCCAAACTTCTGCACCCTGGGGAAGACTTGTGCTGCTTAGCCCACCTGGATGACCGGACCAGGTTTGTGATCATCAACGTAGGTGGCATAAAATACAAAGTTCCATGGACCACCTTGGAGAACTGCCCCTTGACCAGGCTCGGGAAGCTAAAATCCTGCAACAATTACGATGAGATCATGAACGTCTGCGATGATTATGATGTTAGCTGCAATGAATTTTTCTTTGACCGTAATCCTAGTGCCTTCAGAACGATCATGACTTTCCTGACAGCTGGGAAGCTGAGGCTTCTCAGGGAGATGTGCGCTCTTTCATTTCAGGAGGAGCTTGTGTACTGGGGGATAGAAGAGGACCACCTGGAGTGGTGCTGCAAAAAGAGATTGCGACAGAAGGAGGAGGAGGCAGCTGAGGCCAGGTTGTATGAAGGGGAGATGGTGTTCAGTGAAACTGCACAACGTGCCTTCCAGGACAATAGCCGCTTGAGTTTGTGCATGCAAAAGCTCAGGGATATGGTGGAGAACCCCCACTCAGGGATCCCAGGAAAGATCTTTGCTTGTATTTCAGTCTCTTTCGTTGCCATCACTGCAGTCAGCCTCTGCATCAGCACCATGCCAGATGTCAGAGAAGAAGAAGACCGGGTGAGTGCAGCTCTTCTCAGAGTAAAGCGTGTTTTGCATTGTTGTCTCCTCGGGGAAGGTGAGGGACAAAGTCATATCAGCAACAGCACAAGTACTGCATTCAGTATTTATGATGTGGAGGGCTGGCCCGGGCAGAGCACAGGACGCATTACATCACTTACTGCTGGGGAGACTGGGCCAAACGCTGCCTTGCCAGCACAGTTTGCCAGTTCACACCAGCAGGCAGCTTTACCCAATGGATTTTCTTCCTGACATCCCTAACCAGATGACAAACTGGCTATTGTGGATACAAAAATCAGCCTTGCTTGAGGCTTAATGTTTTGAAGTTAGGTTAAGAGCTAAGAGGTCAGCTTTCCTTAAAGGTACTTCAACTTTAACATCCCCCTCTAAAGGAACGCTCAGTACCCCGCTGTGGAAACCACATCTGAAATATTTTGATGAGGTGAAAGGTGGGGAAGCTGAGGCAGCTATTTAACAGGAGAAACAAAGCAAGTGTCCCAATTTTCAGACGTGCTTGGTATTCTCAAGGGGAAGCTGTGGATGCTTCATGCCCTTGAAAATCAAGTCTTACAGATATTTTGTTTATTATTTAGTCCAAGAAATTTCCTAAGGGTTTAGTCCTTATTTGTGCAAGTTTCCTAGGATTAGCTGTATACAGCCAGTCAGAGCTCATCTGAAGATGGATAGGGAAGGACATTGTCATTTTCATTAAATATGTGCTGAAATGCAATTTATGGGGTTTGGGGGTGGGTCCTTTTCAAAGAGTTCATGGCCCTTTTGGTCCAAGCCTGCGTTTGGGCTTTTTTCCAGCCCCATGGTCATTAAATGTGATTGTGAACTTCGGCTACTAAGGCAGTACCTGACACTGTCAAGTTCTGCCTCTCAGCTGAAGGCTCAGCTCTCCTGAAAGCAGAACCCTTCTCATGTGCTGTCATCGGGTGCTGATGGCTGATGGCCACTAGCAGCTCAGAGAGGGCTCATTACCTGACAGGAGGCATTTACTGTTCTGTAGAGGTGAAAGTAAAAAGCAGGCTGATGGGTCCAGCAACTCCAGAGACCCCTGTGTTCGACTGGGGGGGGCGTGCAGTTCAGCCCACCCTTTGCTTGCAAGGAATACTCAGGTGAGATAGCAACTGAGTTGTTTGATTTATAATCAGACTAATTCAGTAACTGCCAGGGGAAAAAAACAAAACCACAATGCATTTGGTATGTTGTTGGTATCTGATTTGTTGTGAGATCTTTGGTTTAAGAGACTTTTCATTATCTGAAATTTGAGGATAGTAATACTGGGTACTAGTTAAAACTATATTGTCCTAATACCTTTTTTAAAAGATAGTTTCCAAAACACATGCCTTTTACTGTAAGTAACCAACAGTGCTGCAGAATGTTGCAATTTTAAGCAAAAGGGATATTCTGCTGTTGAAAACTGAAATGGATTTAGTGTTCAGACGTTCCTGGGTTTAAGTGAGAGTCAGGTAATTGCTTTTTGAGTTACCAGAGTTCGGGCATCTTGTATTTTTACTCATGTTCTGAACATGATAGGGAATCATAATATTAGGCTAATAATATTTGTTGGGTGGAGCAGGTTAATAATGAGGATAGAGCAAGTATATGAGCCTGGATTTCTTGGTAAGCCAGGACCATTACAAGGAGCACATTTTCATAGTCAAATACAAAACTGTACAGTGAGGAGGAATGCAGGCTTGGTCTTGCAAAAGCAAGAGTTTGGTTCCCCAAACAAGACTCTAAACAGAATTTAGGGTACAAGCAACTGAATGGAAGTTCCTGTTGCAGCATGAAGTCAGAAAGGTTAATGTGATCCTTGAATATCTAAGCTGGGGAGCAGCGATTGGAAGCTGGAAGATGATTTTGTGCAGCACTGGGGAGACTGACACCAGGATACTGCAGTCAGCAATCCCGTTCGTCTTTTTAAATGGTGTTTTGAAAAATTAGAGAGGGTGAAGGAAATCTATAAATATTTGACACCTGCAGAAAATGACATGCAGTAAGAATCTTGAACATTTCAGTTTATCATAAAGAAGAAGTAGATTAAGCAAATAAGTGGGTTTTATGGGTGCAGGAGAACAGTACCATCTAAAATATGTTTAAATTAAGCAGGGAGAGGATGCATGGTTAAAAGATGAATCCTAATCCTAATAAATTCATATGGGAAACTAAGTGCCAATATTTAATACCATGGTGATTAATTACTGGGACAGACTAGGAGGAGAATTAGTGGATTTTATATTTTTTTGATGTTTTCAGTTCAAAGCTCCATGCCCTTCTGGAAGGCAGCCTTCAGCTAAACACACTCCAATCAAAAGTAAATTACTGATTTCGGTTCAAGTTACAAAGGTGAAATGCTTGCAGTACAGAGGAGATTCAGGATAAATGACCCAATGCTGTTCTGTGCCCTTAAATCCTAAAAGCACAGCACACCTGCAAATAGTCCTTGTTCTGTCCTTTGGCCAGGGCAGGTCTGTGCAGAGTGGAAATGGTTCCTCTGTTTGAGACGGTGGTGGTTCCATAGCACAGGGAGCAGGTGAAGGATCACTTCTTGCATAGCTTAGTTCATACCCAATGTTCCTCTCCTGCTTCTGAATCAATGCAGGTCAACACTCACTTGTAATTAGTCATGCCAGGAGTGGTACACAGTGACTGATTTGGATGTAAACACCAACATAGATCCTTTCAGCATCAGTAAGGTTGGGCAGGGTCAGGCATCTGCCTGCATGAAATTGCTTGTAGGGTCAGAGACCAAGGCTGCAAACTCCTTGTGTGTCATCTGTACACGGCTTAGCCAGCCAGTGCAGTTCTCAGGGAAAAGGAGCTTGTCTGCATTCAAGGTCATGATGATCATCCGGAGCCGTGTCCCTAGAACCTGGCTTAAAATTCCTGCCCAGGGAATGCGTTTTGGTCTGGTTTTGCAGTCTCCTAACAAGCAGAACATGTATGTGCATCCCTCCTGGCTGAGGAGCTAATAAACACAAGCATTGTTTCAAGGACCCAGGTTGCTGGATGGGCACACTTTGCAGGCTCCCTGGCTGGTGTTACTGCAGTCAGGGTTCCACATCAGAGCTGCCATCGATACTCTGGCTAACAAGCAGTGGGCTTTGCCTTGAGCTGGCATTTACCTGAAAACAGAAGCTTTATGTGCCACCTGTCTGGCCTGTGACTGCTTCAGGGAAAGAGGGAGGAAAAAACCCATTGCTGGAGAGCGAGTTTTCATACCCTGATCCTTTAATGTCATCTGAATGGACCAGCTGCTACACCAGGTGATGTCCCAAGGACTTCATGCAGCTGTGAGTGTGGGACCTTAAAAGCTAGAAGGAATGACCAAGTGGGTGAGGAAATTATTTTAGGTGCCTGGCTGTCTCTTTTAAAACACAGAAGAAGAATCAATCATACATTTTGTTTACTTCATTAGCTGCTCCAGATGGTCTAGATGACAGTGGCAATCCCTCGTGGTTCAGCAAAGTGGGAAGGACTGTGTTCCCGTGTACCAGACGGTCCTGTTCTGAGGAATGGTCACCCCAAGTCATCTCCAGCACTGCTCTTTTTTGGAAGTAGTATCATGTATTTCGGATGCTGCACGATTGTCAAGGAAGCTAACAGAACCAGATCCCAAGCTACTTTTTACTTACCAAACTAGGACATATACTTTATCTTGTAATCTATTTTTTTATTCTTATTAAGCTTTTATTTAACAAATAAATTAAAGAAAACCCACCCATCCAGTAATGTGCATAATAGCTGCTGCTAGAAATCTCAGGAAGGGGACATTTCGAATGTATAAAGAAAGCGAATCTGTGAAGAGAGTCAGTTTCTTCCATGTAAAGTGACAAAGCAATAATTAATTTTTAATTTAAAAATGTTCAGAATGGGAGATTTCTATGCAAGATCTGGATTTAATGGTGAGAAGTCCCCTCTTAAGGCAAAGTGCGGCTGAGACAAAATCATAGGAGGAGCCCTCAGGCACTGAGTTCTTTAAAGACCTCCACAAAAATGGTCTCCAAGATATGAAAATAGCCAGAGGCATAGAGTATCCTCAAGGCATTTGAGGCATATGATACCTTTAAGGGGATTCTCAACTCTAAACGAATGGCAGGCATCGAGTGACTCAAGGAGAGCAGCTATTACATCACAGGAGTCTTAAACCAGTTGGGGATACATCACAGCAAAAGCTTCAACATCACCAAAAGAGCTGAACAACCAAAAGACATTGAGAGATTCAAGTGAAAGCCAGATGGTCACCATACCATCATACTCGTTAATTTTTTTCTTGGTGAAAACAGAAATGTTGGCCATTTCTATCTGAAGGAGAAAGCTTCTTTCTTTTTTTTAGACAGTCTTCCTCATCACAGAAAGCAGGCGGTGAACTCGGAGATTAATCATTTTGTCCTGAGTCACAAAAGCATTAATAGGCCTGAGTCCCACTGAGCTCGGTCGTTTGTATGACCACAGTGTAAACCAGGAGGAGATCAGAGGCTACTTCCATCTGCACGGTGCTTTCGAACGTATTGGGAAAAGCTCGTCTAATTAAAGATGCTGTGATAGGAAGTTACAGCTCAATAACCTTCAGCTGAAGAACTTTATAACAAAGAGAGACGCTCCTAAATAATGAAGTAATAGCTGATAAAGAAGCTGGGAACCATTTAACCTTCTAAGCTTAATTTACAGGCTGCTTCATCTTTCATATTGGTGAGGTTGGGGAATAGATAAATTGTGACTGTGCGTTTTAAACAATCTCGTGGCCAGATTTCATTTCACAGGTAGTGAAACGAACAAAAAAATCACACAAAAGTGGTTTCAGACAAGGTTAAGAGAGTCTTGTATAATAATTCTCAGCAGCTTTTCATAGCCAGGCTGTTGATGCAGCTGGGTGAGCTGTGAGGTCAGTTGAAAGCTGTCTGAACAGCCAGGACCAGAGGGCAGTGATCGGTGACACCGTGTCTAGCTGGAGACCAGTAACTAGCAGTGTACCCCAGGGGTCCATACTGGTTCAAGTCCTGCTCGACATCTTCATTAGTGATGTGGATGATGGAGCAGTTTGCTGATGACACAAACGGTGGATGAGTGGCAGGTAGGACAGAGAGTTGTGCTGCCACCTGAAATGACCTCAGTAGGCTGGAGAAACAATGTAAAACTCGTGCATATTGAGGTACTTCTGGGTGAGGAAAACTGTTGGGTTTACATTAAATCCTTGATTATTTCAGTGAAAAGTAATGTAAAGGAGTAAAGTAGTTGCTGTTGTTGGTGCTTTCCGTGCTAAGATGGCAGACTGCTTGAGACTCTGCCGTGAAGCTTTTTGTTCCCAGAGAGCTCATTTTTAGGACTTTCTCTCTTATGTGACCATCTGTTTTAGTGCATCTGATCCTGAGACCTTATTGATTTACACCTAGGGCCACATGTTTATGTGATGCATAGATGGTTTGTTTTCATGAGTGAAAGTCTTAATAAAATTGCAGCTAGTGTCTTCTTTTCCTGTTCTGGAAATCACAAGACAGTCACCATAAGAGCTGTATTTAAAAAAACAATCTTCCTGCTGGTGTGACAGGACACTGTTTATAGGATGTAGGCTCTGAGAGTGGGTGACTTCTTATAAAATGAATCCTGGGGCATTGGACTAACTCATTTCCCTGGGGATCACCTGAGAATTCGTTACACCCTTCTCACAGCTCTGCTGCTGAAATGCAAAACCCACACGAGTTGTAGCAATATCACCAGTTACGGCATCTGAACTGGTCTGCTGATGTTCTTGCCCTCAACGGTGCAAGTCTGCATCTCGTGTCTGCTCTGGGCAGTTCAGGCCATAGCTGGCTTGAGGCCAGGGAAAGACCAAGTGACCGAGTAACAATTGTCACCTGCCTTTGCTACACAACGCTGTGCACAGCGAAGGTCCTGTAGGCACCTGAGACTCGTGTTCGCTTTCACATTCTCATGCCCTTGCTTAGGGATGTAGGACTCAGCAGCCTTGCAGAGCTGTCTGTTAACTAGAAGTAAGGGGTTTCTTTTTTTTTTTTCTTTCCTAAGCTTCCAGTAGTTTTTTCAGCTCAGATGGTACTTAAAATCAAAATGGTAACTTGCTGTCCAGGTTAACAAGCTTCAAGAGCATCCTTTACCCACAGTTTCAGTCAAAAGCAACAACCAAAAGTTTGCTTTGTTGTTCATGTGCTCAGTCTGCCTGATGTAGCTTCATCACCTCTTCTGTGCAGTCCTGCTCTTAGAGTGTGAATGCTTTGGGACAGAATGCTTTGAACACAAGGTCTGTGACCATCATCATCATAGAAATTAACATTACATCTTTGCTGCTCTTCATGTCCATGGACACATTCTTCCCTATTCAGCCTGGGAGCTGAGTTTCTAAACAGTGAAATTTTTGTCTTTTCATAAGTGAGACCAACTTAGTCCATGCAAGATGCAGTTACTGTGTAACAGTCTCTAGCCCAACACTGAGGAGTAGCTGTGATGTTCTGCAGGGCAAGTCTGAGTAATCCCAGTGTGATCTCCCAGCCCTTAGATGATGGTCAGTGAAATTTGCTGTGCTCGTTGCCTTTCAGACAGCTCAGCTTTGTCCGAAAGCAGTTGAAAATGATGAAGCTTGAAAGAGAAAAGTGTGCTGCTTCTGTGGGTCACACAGATTGCTTCAAAACCACGGAGTCAAGGACCTCTGCACTGCTCAATCTAAACCTTAAACGTTGAGTTTTGTGGTTTTTTGAGTGGTGTGTGTTTTTTATCTGACTCCCATGGAATCTGCAAAAATATAAAACTAATGGCAAAATGTTCTTTGCAAATATCAAGAAGTGACGATCATGTCCTTTGATCATTTTACTGGAACTGTGCTTGTCTGTGAACCATCGGAATGATACAGTCCTTGATGTAGAAGAAACACATGAACTAACATTTCCTTTGTGTATCTGAATCTAAATCTTTCATTTACTGGTTATCCAAATCCAGCTGCTAGCATTACCCAGCATAACATGTCCAGCCTATCTGGGTAGCAGTTTATTTTACCGAGTTCAGGGTTGTTGGGTTCACACACCAGGGTGTTTGGTTCATCGCTGGTGCCCAGTCCACTGCCCGCTGTGCCTGCTCTGCCCAGGGACCCCCTGGTCGAATGGCACAGCACATGCCAGCTTTGCCAGCTCTCATTAGAGATCGTCCTTCCCCTTTGCAAGGCTGCCTTAAACTGCTCATGAGTAGAAGGTGTTTAAAGCAATGATGGGTTATTCTTGACACGAGCTGTGTGGACAAAGTGCTGGATAACAACCAGTTGTATTTAGTCGTGACTAGAGAAGGTCTCTCCATTTCTTCTCCCTGGCTTGCTTGCTCCCCTTGGGGCTAAAAAAAAAATAAATTACTTTCTGCAGTCCTCCCTCCCCTGGGGAAAGAACAAAAATCCAGCCTTCCTGCTTGACTGAAGCTATTTAAACTTCAGTAGGCATACCTAGTTGCTCTGTCATGGCAAGTCCTTCAAGAGAAGATAAAGGAAACAAGGTCTCAGGAAGAAAATCTTTCTGTTGTATCAGGAGGGTTGGGAGGAAGGTTGTGTTTTCTCTAAGGGTTGCCTTTAGTTTGGGGGGTGGAACGGGTTTGCCCAGTCATGCAGCGAGCTTGCAGACCCTTTGCTCAGTATTCTCCACCTGAGAGAAGCTGCCACCTGAGCTGTGTGTGCCTGGCTCTCCCCAGCCGCGCGTCTCCGCAGTGTCTTTTCCCAGCTGATTTTCCTGAGCAAAGAGGGAAATCCTTATGGGACAAGGAGGTGCCCTGGGAGATTTTGAGGACAGTAGGTTACGATACAAACTTTGAGAGCCACCTGAGACTCTGTGCAGTATTTTAGGCTCAGAAATGAAAAAACTGAGAGTACATGAGAGTAACCCTGTGCACTGTCAGCTTGGGGGCGAGACAAGAGTTGAATGAAATTCCTGTGGACTTGTTAGTAACTTTATGCTGTGCTAATGAACTCTTTCAGTCTACAGGATATCTTCTCATGAATAAATAGCAGGCTTACATCTTCTTTTAAATATTGTATAAATATGCTGCAATATAACATTAGTGATAAATAATTAAACAGATGAGACTCTTCCATAAAAACATTGGTAACTTTGTCACGTTGTTCACTGCTTTATGTTCGATGCAATGTGGCTCACCCAGAAAAATACGCTCCACATTTAATTTTATTTTATTTAAATATTTCCCTGGTTCCACCACCATAGCTATCAGTAGCATTTATTCTCCTAACTTTCGGGTAAATCATCCCGGGAGTCTCTGAAGCAATCTCACCATAACAGTTGCCTGGCCTCCAGTCATGTTTGTACAGTTACTACAGCTGCTCAGTATAGCCTGCTCTGTAATATACTCAGGGTACAGCATAAGCTCCTTTTCTCTAGATTGCTCCACTGCCTTTTGCATGAAAGCTGTGGGCTTATTGAATGCTGTCCTAGGGGTCTGAGAGAGAGAAATCTATCATGTATTTTTAATAAAGATATCATCTGGATATTCCACCTCAGAGCTCTGGGTTGTGTTGCTGTCAGTTCTGGAGGTCTGGAATGAAAGCAAGTGACCAGATTTCTGTTTGGCAAGACCTCACATAGCTAGGCTGAGGTAATGAGGTGATTCATGTGTACAGCACTTAGAAAGATTGCATTAAATCATTTAACATTATGAATACTTACATTTGCATTGATTAAAATGTGGTGATTGAGATGAAATAGAGAATATTTTTTTTTAAACTGAGGACTTCTGCAGGGTCCATGGAGACATTTGGGTTTAAGTTAGAAGACGGGTATACAAAAAAAAAAAACAAAACAAAGGTTAAAACATTTTTTTGCAATAGGTTTTTAACAAAGGCTTAAGAACCAAAAGAAAACTATAAGGTTGTTGGATTTTCTAAAGGTAAGCATGATATTCGTTCCAAGTAAAACCATGAAAAAGATGGTACTGAGGGCAATGAGAAACATTTTTGAGGACAGCAGCACAATTAATTCTAGTCGATGTAGAACACCTCTCATTAGCCACGCTTAGTGTAAATATTATGAAGTCTATAAGGTTTTCTGAAAAAAGATGTAGCTGCTTCTGTAAGATATTTGAATGAGTGCCACACAACATCCTTCCTTAATAAAAACAGCACTTAAAGAAAAACTTACCTCCCTTATTAAGTGTTTACAAAGTTTCTCTTAGTCTGAAAAGCAGCAGAAAATGGGAAATCATCATCGAGTGACAGTGTATGCAAGGTTTGCAACTGTCTCTGGTGTTGGCCCGGAGATTTAGGTGTTTTGCTGGTGATTTGGGAGAAAACGTAAAGCAATTGCAAATAAAATGTATGGGTAGGACAGGAATGACACAAGGACTGCAAGTGTCTGGCACAGTCATCTGAACTGGTTTGAACGTGGGGAGGTAACTGCCTGTTCCCCAGCAGAGTGTAAACCTCTGAGTGCAGAGAGCATGGACAGCCCGGGACAGGAGAGTCTTTTGGAAAGTGGGGACTCAGAAAGGATTTAGGGTGCTGGTGACCTCCTGGCTGTTTATGATTTCCCATCTGACATGCTTTTTAGGAGGCAAAACATGAGGCTTGAGACACTGTGTCCAGATTAGTTATCCATCAAGCAGGTAAATTGAGGAAAAGAATTAAAAGAGTTCTTTAAAATCTGAAAATTCTGCTTTATAGTGAGACACTAGAAGAGTTTTTAAGGCAGTAAACAGGAGGTTAAGAGAATGTCTGTGTACAACAGTGAACAATAACTGGAATGTGCAGCTAGACAGACTCATGCTGTAAATAAAATGTATCACAGTGTGGGTAATTAACAGTGGGAAATGTTTAGAGATGCTTGAGTGGATCTTACATAGTTTTTAAATAATTCTGTCAGTCCTGAAATTTACATCTCAGTTCAGCTGAAACCATGCGTGTGATTCATGAGCCTCTTGGTAAGATCCTCGGCTCTGCAGGGGCTTAGCTCAAGAGCCCCTTCTGGCCTTACAGCTCAGTGAGCAGTTGCCATCCCATCCCCAGCTTCCTTGTGCAGGAGGTTCCAGTGGGGATGCTGAGTGGCTGGGGCTTCCTTGGCCCTTGTGTATGTTCAGACCTGAAGCCATCAGTGAGCTGCAATGAGCAGTGGCAGATCATAATTGTGATTAAAGGCGAGGGCAGCCAGAAAACCTCAGAAGCCTGGAAGCTTTCTGAAGAGGAGTGACGTGGCACGAGTCTGGCCCCATGAAGGCAGCATCCTCCCCAGGGTAGCTTCTCTAGGGCTGACTGTGTTTATGGGGGGTGCTACAAGGGGCTGGGACCTGCAACTGGCAGGGCTTAGTCCCAGTATTAGCTGCACTCAGTCGCGCAGAAGCAGGATGCCTCAGCTGGAACGGGCTGCTCACCAGGGTACACGCCAGCCCAGCCTTCTGGACACGCATTGGCAGGGCCAGCCCCCCACCCCCCACTCCCCTTACTGCCTTTACCTCTACTCCAGATCATTTTTTTAG
>VWZY01002795.1:16406-27881 GCA_013399075.1 Chloroceryle aenea
TGCGGCCGCCCTCCCCCGTGCAGTCCGCACAATGTATTTCGTTTAGCGTGGACTTACTGTAAGGGGGCAAGGCCGACGCTTGGCAGCGCCTGTTGTACGGCATTGAACGTTAATCTTTAAATCGTGCTTCAAGTGGTCGCTTGCATAGGTCAGGAGAGCTTTCTTTCCACGTCTCGGGCGCTGCTTGGGTGGGTTGTGAATTAAGAAAGGTCAGAATGCTCCGAATAATGATCTAAAATAGGGAGGCAGCAGACACTGTCTCTCTAGTGTGCTTGGGTTTATTGGGACCTCATGTAATATAATTATTCCACGTGATTATTGGGGGGTTTGGGGAGGGTTTCTAGTGTTAAGGATTAAAATCTTTTTTTATCGTATTCACAAGAACTTAATTTTCCATCTTCAGATAAAGAAAAGCAGGCACAGGATCCAAAAGGTTTGTTTGTATATGTCTGTGATGACTTACTTGCTGTGACAGAACAGCACAAAAGCCTATGTGGATGGGTTACAATTTCTTTATCTGGATTTAACGTGGAAGCAAATGAATTCAAGTAAATTCAGTCTGCTTTTTATGTTCTGTTCTGCTGTATTTTTTCATGTTCCTTGATCCTGTATCTGAACTATACCGCTGAATGTGTGAAAGGGATAATACATTTACCCAAGATCTAATGTGTGCATGTCAAAGTCTCTGTGAAGTAGGAGCACTGTGTGCAGGGTTCTGTGCTTGGCTTGAAATGTCTCAGCTGATTCAGCATAACAATGAAAATATTTACACTAAGGAGACGGTAAAATCGGAGAGGTAGAAGTGGTTTAAATAGACTTATTTGGGCCGGGTTTAGCTCTTGTCCCCCTAACAGTTTGCTATGTTTCTATCA
The DNA here is from genome assembly GCA_013399075.1 of Chloroceryle aenea. Lineage (NCBI taxonomy): Eukaryota > Metazoa > Chordata > Aves > Coraciiformes > Cerylidae > Chloroceryle > Chloroceryle aenea. The sequence continues at coordinate 17,279 of VWZY01002795.1, forward strand.
CCCCAATGGCAGAGAGCGCTGCACATTTGCTCTGCTGGTTGCTGTTAGGGTTAAGAGTCTGAGATCCATGGCTGAAAGATTAATGACCTTTTTAAAGACCTAGTAAATTGTAACACTTGCTGGCATCATATCTTCTGGGAAGGGTTGTGCCTGGGGAACTGGATTTAATTGTTTTTCTAAAAAGAGCTAGGCAATATTTTCATAGCAGTTATTTGGTTTGTTAACTAGTAAGAGGAGGTTCCCTGCCTGATACCTCTTGTTTCTTTTTATAAAATACAGTCATGACCCTTGCAAGGAAAACTGATGAACAAATGGATGCCACTTGTAGCTCTCATGGTATCATTTGAAGTGTGGGTGCCAGTTAGCCATGAGAAGTTAATAAGGATTTGAAATGTAGCTTCAACCAGAGAGTGAGCAGGTTTGTTGAGGTTTTTTTAAGAGGTGATATAAATACAATAGATCCATCGTTGAGGTTTTGCCCATTTCATTGAAATGGGAGGTACACTTAAGTATTGTACAAATGCAGTATTTCTTGTGCTGCTCTGTAGTTCAGATGTCTAATAGCTCAACAGATACCTAACAGCGTAAACTTCTAGGAAGAAAGGTAAAAACATTCATGTGTTCTAACTGAATGATAATAAATAACAACAAAGATTTGTAAGTAGCCATAAGGTTGGGGGTTTTCTCATGTTCATTAAGGGTTCTGAGGTAACCATGAGCTAAGTCAGGGATCATTTGGATATATCTAGACAGGGGATTTTCATTTTACTGCTGAGGCTGTTACTTGGACTTGCCAAGAGGAATGCTAATGGGGGGGGTTGGGGGAGAACAGGAGTTACCATCCTTAAATACCCAGATCATGGAAGGTAAATTGGCATTTTTGGAGTTTGTGATGGAGCTGGAGTCTTTTTGGAATCCTACTTCTCTAAAAATGTATTCTATTTCTTGTCGTGAAGGCAACATTTTGGCATTTCTTCTCAGACATGTTGAGAGGTAGAATGAGGAAAAAGTGTTCTGAATGTCCCTACAAGTCTACTGGGCACAGTGAGACTGATAATGTAGAAGGATTGCTGTCTGGGGATTGCACTCAAACTTTGTTCCTGAAGTTTTTATTGTCACTTGTTTTGGTGCACTTGATGTTGGTACTGGGTGCAAAATGACTAGAACTGACATTACCTACGCATGAGATACCGGTAAAAGTCCAGAGCTTCCCTGTCACCATGGGATGTATTTAACTGGGACTTATGCCAGTGCCATAGTCTTAGGTTATAATAGCTTTAGGAAACTCATTATTTATTTAACAGCAGAAATTGCACGTCCTTTTAGTATATTTATCCATTAATTATACATGTGTATAGATCTTGCAGTCCTTACAGTTGGAATACACTTTGTTTTGCAAAGTGATGATTTTTTTTATGGATTGTTTGGTTTTGCCTCGTGGGACACTGCTTTAAGTCTACTTCATTTCTTTTCATGGTCGTGAAATTTTTCCCATTTTTCTTTACCATGCTTCTAGTCTCTGTAAAGAAGAAAAAGCATTAATGTGTTGAAGTATCTTAAACTTTAGTCTGAGCAAAGAAATCATGTATTCCCAAGGAAACGGTACAGCATTTATAGGGATTTCAGCTGCCTTTCTGCAGGAATTGGAAATTGGCCCCTTGTCAGCTTTACGTTGAGAGAATTTTATGAAATAAGTTGACATGTATGTTCCGTAAACTCCATCTTCCCTAATTTTTTACTTGGATTTTACTTTGAAAAGCAATCTTTACACTTTATTTCTAATGACTACGCTGTTATTTCTAATAGTGCATAAGATTGGGGTTTGTGATTAGGAAAGTTTTATGTAAAAACTGATTTCTGTTTGTGCCTTATGAAATAATTGTAGCTGCACATGGTTAAAAAAAAATAGCTGAATAGGAAATGAAAAATGTTAGTATAGACTTGGTCATTTGTTTTAAAAATACAGAGCCTTAACTTGGCTAATTTCATTATGTTGTGTGGTTATTGGCCTCCATGCTAGGGCCAGTTGCATTAAAAAGACTACCAAATGAATTAGCATGAATTTATTAATGTGTTTTGAAATGCCTTCATAGATGCTTAATTTGGTTTAGTAGCTTTGTTCTTGTTTGTGGTTTTGTTGTGGTTTTTTTCTTAGTTGATAGTTTTCCTTCATTCCATTACTTTGGTGCTTTTTAATAAGTTTTTAGTTACTTTCCCACCCCCCTCAATAAGCACAACTGGAAAACGAGTAGTGTCCAAGCATTGAACCATCATTCTGACTTGGCAGCCATTGTCTCCTGTAGAGTCTGATTAGTGATGGTTAGCTCAGCTTCTAGGAGTAAGGGGGTAGCTACTGATTGCATTTTCTGGTTGGTATGGAAAAGATCATTTTAGTAGCAAGGAGTTCTCTGTTCTCTTGGGGGGAATTGTTGTGTTTGCTCTAATGGACTTTTCATAAAATTGTGGGCAGATAATTTAGAATGGAATTTGAGAAGGGTGTGATGTGAGTTTAAAACAGCCAAGAAAGTGGTATTATAAAAACTAATGCTGCAGAGTACATGAAGTTGAAAGTTTTGGTTTTCAGAATGATTTGTTTTGTATAAACCACCCCCACCCCCCCCCGAGTTTCTGTCTCCATTTTCCTTAAGTCTTTTCCTTTTTTGTACATTTGAATATTAGATTAATTTCTTCTTGTCCTTGTTCATGGTATTTGAATGTTTTACTTCTTCACAGGCTTTTCTGTTTTCTAACATCCCATCTGAAAGGTCTTGAAATAATCCTTGAATTCACAATAAATTCTCTAGCATGTTTTAAATGTTTCTTGGTTTGCTGTGGTATGTTGGTTTTTTTTCTTTCTATACTCGTTATTGAAGGGTATGTGCTTCGGTGATGTTGTTGTTGTGATGCAGGTGTTTTATATGACTGCTCTTTGCTCTTCCCTTCAGTAAGAGTTAATTGTATGGTTAGCAGGTGCTCCAGGAGTGTTCTTGTTCTGTTTGTATGTAGTGTAGCTTGAGTTCTGAGGCACCGTGTCATTTCCTGCCGACTGACTCTGCCCTGCCACCTCTTGCCGTGCTTTCAAGGTGCAGAATGTAAATGTTTGCAATGATGCAAATGTGAGAAGAGGCTGGGAGAGCTCCGATGGCTTTTCTTGGAGAAGGAGAGCCTAAGGGGAGCAAAGTACCTTTCCCAGCTACCGAATGGGTGGTCATAGGGAAGACATTTCTCAGAGATGGTCAGTGAGAGGATGAGAGGTGACACATGTGTTACAGCAGGAGAAGTTTCAGTTAAACCCGAGGAAAAGAAGAAAATTGCTCACTGGAACAGTGGTCAAACACTGGAAGTGGCACTTAGAAGATGTGGGAATCTCCATTCTTGGAGATTTGAGGCTTTCATGACTGAGAACCCAGACACCTTGGCCTAGCATTAACCTTGGCCTCAGCAGGGGTTGGACCAGAGAACCCCTTCAGGTCCTTTCCAGCCTAAAGCATTCTAATGACTCTCTTCTGTCATTCTGTACACACACCCCTTTGGGTGGTGGTGGTGGTGGTGGTGGTTCTTCTTCGCCAAATTTTGTTTGCTTATCACTCTTGTTCTCTTCCTGCCCACCCTCTCTTTGCTGGATATTGAAATAATTTTGATGTTATTGTACTTAGGTGTTTTACATCAAGTCTAGAATGTAGCTGGAAGCTGATGAAGTTGTTTGCAGTGCAAGCAGGCATTCTAAGTTGGCAATGTTATTGTCAGGTAAGGTGGTTAGTATTACTGCCAAGCCACTTTGTTTCCAGCTCCTTTAGTCACAAATTAGTATACTCTATATTTCTTAGTCACTGTTGAGGATTTTTTCTTCAACTACCAATTCTGTGTCCCACAAGACAGAAAGATATTATTTGTTTTCCGTGAGTTTTTGTCATTTTTAAGTGAAGTGTTGTTCAGTTATCTCATGAACTTTGGTCTCCACAGTCACAGTGGAACTGACGATGATCTGCAGCAGGGAGATGAGGTGTCAAACATGGGGAGCATTATCACAGAACAGATGCATATGAAAAAGTTTCTCCACCCAATTTATGGTAGCTATTATAACATCTGTTTTCTCCAAGTGTAACAGAAATATATTTCCCACCAGAAATGTAAGTTTTTCAAGTTGGAATCATGCTTTGAAGCATATCGTGTGAAAATACGTGAGCGAGAGAACTAGAATTCAGGACTTGACAAAGCAGTCAATAATGAATTGTGCTGCACATTTGTTGTCTAAACAAACTCATTCTAAATTCCTATATAATAATGTAATAACAGAAACTGTTAAATTTTTCCCTTTAAATCTTTCCAATTTAGTTCTTTTTACTTATTTGTCAGGGCATCATACAGCGCAGATTTTCTGGTTCTGAAGAAATTCTATCCTGTGGAAGTTTTAAGTATTGGGTTTATTTTTTTTTTTTTGTGATTAAATACTGTGGAGACATCAGGAGTAAAGTAACTAAATAATAGGAGAAGATGCACTCCACTAAGATGCTTCAGCTCTTTTCCCCATGTCGTATTTCATTGCATTTTATGTTCTTTGATCTGAGAGAATTACTTTGCAATGATATCTTTTTTAAAAGCTAGCTTTATTTTACTTTGCTTTGAAACAGCTTGATGTTATTTTTATATATGTAGCTCTGGAAATCCTTGTTAGTTGAACGGGTTCCAAATGAACTAGGAGAATGCCTTATCTGGAATACAAGATAAGAAACTGCAGAATATGGATGGGAAAACAAATAAATAAGGATATTGCTTTAAATACTGGAGTTCTAGGACTTGGTTTGGCATTACAGAATGTTCTGCTCTTTTGAGGGTGTGGGCCTGATGTTGACTCTTCTACATCTTTTCCTTCTGGGAGTTACTGGCTTGAGGTCAGTAATTTCAAAAATGGCATTTAGCAGGATTTCAGCTTGATCATGGCATCATAAGACCAGAATTTTTGGAAGATGATGCACGAAATTTCATTTTAATAGGTAGCTGTGAGTTGGCTGAAAATAGTGTCCACCCTAAACACAGGTTGATTTTTTTCTTTTTTTTTCTTTTTTTTTTTTCATACTTTGGTAGCTCACTATGTTCTTGTTAATTATCAAGCCCCTCCTTTATTCCTAGTAATTCTTTTTGTCTAGGATACATTTGAGTTCCACTGAATCCCACAGATTAATTGCAGGGAAGCTTTTACTTTCTGTGTTTCAATTTAATTGAATTTCCCTGTTACATTTTTTTTTTTCTTTTTTTAAAACTGAGTGTTGGTACTCTCTTCCCTGTGCATGTAGTGAATATTTATTTCTTTTCTTCAGTCTCCTTTCTGAGCTGAATAACTAAAACCAATATTCCTGTTGGTGGCTGCCTCATCCAATTATAGTCTATTTTGTACAGTGCCCAATCTGATTTTTCACGTCCAATGAGAAGGTACCTGTTCTTTGACTGCTGTGTTAGAGGGAATGCTTTGGACAGTGTTGTTTTGCGGGGTTGGTTGGTTGTTTTTTAAACCAAAAAAAAACCCAAAACAAAACCAACTTTTGGTTGATACGTGTGAACTGAGCTCAGCAACTTACCTGGAGGTGTCTGAGTGTTGTGCAGTGATCTCCAAATGAAAGCATCTGTATTTCAAGTGAATTCGTGTCAGCTGAAAGCATGGTCCTAGGCAGGAGTAGGGCTTATTTCATATTAAGTTTCTTGATGGTGTTTAGGTCAAACTCTGAAGGTAAAAGTGGTTTTGTGTGTGCATTTGACATCAACGAGCATAATTTATTGTCTTTAACTGTTATCCTGTTTTTAATAAAAAAGTTGAATGAATCCAGTTTTTTAATTTCTCCATGGTTTTATCAATTTATATTTTACAGGAAATATGTCAACACTGAAATGTATGTTCTGTGGAGAGCAAATTGTCACTCATCAGTGTGAGCTACAGAAAGCATAAATTATAGTTGCATTATTAGGAAAATTATCTTAAACTCCACTAGAATCGTTGCCATTTTCCAACAGCTTTGTAACAGTGGAGATGCACATCAAGATATACATTGAGAAGAGTAATGTTTGGCTGATGAGATCTCAAGATCTTCAGTTTCTTCTGGTGGCTGAGCGTGTTCTCTTACAAAGAAGCAAGCCTGCATTCTAAAGCTGATTTCTATGTCCCATATGTAACCTGAGTTGAGCAGTGCATATCACTGCCCTGTATTAGTTTGTAAGTTTGCCTTGGTTCGTTTTACAATGATACAGGTTGTATTAAGTGTAACAACTATACTGTAGTTTTATTCTGCTGTAAACCTGGGGGGGGGAGCTATGAACTCCATTAAAAAGTCTGAAAGTGACCCCTGATGATTGGGAATGGGGAATATCAGGGCTTCTTGCTTGGAATTCTCACTGCCTTGCCGAGTCACACTGGGCAAAACTTACCACCTTCTCACTTGGATTTCTCCTCTATATGTTCAGATAATCCTGTGCTTTTAAAAGGTTCATTTGTGAATGTGTATGAAGACTTTAAGAATGCTGAGTGTAAAGTTCTTTAAAAGGAAGTGAAGAAAGGCAAAGAAAAAAGCCTTCTTAATTACAATAAATAATAATGAAAAGACCAACTGTTTAGAGTGTATCTTTGGCCAATATTTAGGCTACCAGTTGACAGATGAGTTTTGTGATGTTATTTCCCAGTGGAAACCTGTGCAATAGATCAATGAGCAGTGTTTTTAAGACTTTTGTGGCAAAGGTGTTTGTGAACAAGGTGCTCTTGAATAAGGTGAGAACAGGATTCAATTTGCCTGTGCAAACAGGGTTGTTACGTTGAGGTAAGGTCACTGAATGTTAATTATCTTGAACTTGGTTACACTTCACGGCTGAGTTACAACAGCAACTGCCTCCCCGGTTCGGGAAGACGTTGGGGTATCTTCAGGAACAGTAACTGTAAAAAGAATAAGATGTTACGATTCCTTTTCTTGACAACAAGCCTCTTTTTCAGTCTGGGTTGCCCTTATGTAATCCTTTGTACCGGACACAGTGATGCTGAAGCACAGAAGGGACAATTTCAGCCAACCACGCGCATTCAAATAATCTCTGATTACTGGAGAGGAAGCCCCATATGTTCTCGTGGTGGCACATGGGCTAATTCGCGCTAAGCCCGAGTGCTCAAGATACAAGTAATTTAAAGATGTGCAGATAATGTCTCAAGATGACAGAAGCTGGTTTAGAATGCTGTTCCCTACCATGAATTCACTTAATCCCCCGAGATCAAGTTCAGGTAGCTACTTACAAAATGGAGAAGGCAGAAATAGATATGACTTGGAAGGAAGGGCAGCCCAAGTGATTTCTCTAAGTGGAAGGATTTGAATAACTTGGGAGAAACAAGTTGTTTGCCTTTGTAATAGAAACAAAAAAGTATCTGAATAAAGGGTAAGCTTGTGCTAAAGATGGTGCTTGAAAAGAAGCAATGGGAATGAGACGGTTAAATTCTTCCAGGCATGAGCTAATAATCAGCTGATGTGGCTAAGGGAAAATGTATGGACAGTTTCCTGTGATTTCCTAGACAAGGTGGGTTGCTGTCATCTCCCTTTGAAGTATTTCGTGGTGGTTGTTAATGAAGACAGCAGCTATCACCATGAACTCTACAGCAATTCTTAGTTTTTTTTAAATTCAGTCCTAATGGTCCGTGCTTTAAATACATCTAATCCATAAAAATTCATTAAAATTTTCTTTGTTTTTCTGTTTTAAAGATTTTATCAGATGCATGGTTTCTTCTGCTCAAGGAGTTAGGCAAACTGCTAAATATCAAATTGCCATGGCTGAGATTCATTCATTAAGCTGAAATATGTGGCTTAGCTTTCATACAGGCCTAGCAGTCTAATGAAAAACTTGTCCTTGCCTATATACATGTACTTTTATTGTAATACAATTTTCAGGCAAATATAACTGAGTTTTATTAAACAGAAGGAAGAGTCCTTCTGCTGATTGCAGGAGGGTTGTTTTCTGGCGTTTGTCGTCGCTGTGGAACACCAAGGTTGTGTTCTTGCCTGTAGGGATCCAGGAAACTCTCACATGCGAGGATACCTTTGAATTTCAGTGAGTTGAGTTACGTGAGGTTTACTGACATAGGTAAAGTCTGGACAACCAGGTTCTTAATGAATTCTTCTTTAAGGCTTCAGCATTCTGTGTGAAGATGGCGTATGTGGCAACTGAAGAAAATGGTGCTGAGTCCCCTGGGAAATTAACAGGTTTAATTGAAGGAAGAACAAATTGACTTAATTTCCATAACTGCAGTAGGAGTCTAATGTTAAAACTTGTCCGACTATTGCCTCCTGAAAGCAGTGGAAAGGTACTGGGTTGATGTTGTAGAAAATCTTGAGGGGATCTGGCTTGTGTAGAGCATACTAAAAGTGTGGAACATCTTTATATAAAGGGCTGCTTGCAACTCCTCTAGGACATCTCTTAAAGGTGAAGGAAACTCATAGTCATTTCTTTGTCCATAAAAATAGTATATGTAAATTTATATGTATATGAAGTGTGTTTTCTCTCTATCCAAAGCATCTTCCTTTTTCATTGTACCAAATTCTTTTTTGTCTTATAAACCTCAAGGTACTTGAATAATCCATCTGTTTTTCAGTTACTGCCCTTCACTGTTTTCTTCTCGCTTTTTTTTTCCTGTTTTTGTTTGTTTTGTTGTTTTGTTTTGGTTCTCCCAGTGTATTAACAAATAATGTCACGTGGGAAAGTAACTGATGGTGATAGTATCCCTTACTTTAGAAGCACTTACTTAATTTCTAAAGACAATGGTGTCAAGTCCAGGGGAATCAAAAGTTGCTGTAGGGATGTTTCAGTGCAGAAGGTGATTGGGATGCAGTCATTAATTGTGGGGTGGGTAGAATAATAGTCATAGTCCCTTTAGACCTCATGAAGAAGTGAGTTGAAGAAGAGTTTAGAATATGATGCTCTGTGTTTGCATTGCCTTACTGAAGTCATGAACTACGGGCAATGTCAGGAAAAAAAGGACAGAAGTTAAACTTGATGGGTTGAATACTAAGCTTGTGTAACAGATAAGCCAAAATATTTGCCACAATTAGCCCTAATAGAATGAGAAAATCAATGCAGTCAGGCTTAAGCACAGAGCTTGTGGCTGTGTGCAGGAGTTGGGCAGCTATAGATGCTTTGATTTAATGCACCAAGTCTACTGTGAACCGGGGAAGCACGACTGTTGTGTTCGGTGGTTTGGAAAGGAATAACTGGGCTGGGCTCCTGGTCTGTCATCCATATCCATCCACAGTGCTGCTCCTGAACCACCAAGCTTACCTTGAACCTTCTCAGTGATTGGAATAATTTTGGGGATGCCAGCTAAATGAGTAAATAGATAAAACCATTAGAAGACAATTGATTTGAGAATATTTCTCTGTATATTTTCCTGGTTTTGTCCTACCTATAAGAATAACATCTGCTCAGCAGTTCATTCAATGCTCAGGCATGTATTTTGTGCCTAAGATATTTTTATTCACTGTAGTTGCACAAGTGCAATTTCTGTAGCTTCTGTGGATGTCTTTTAACTCTGAGTTGCATAGATAAAGTTCACTTCTAATTTTTTTTTTTATTATTTTTAGAAAAAGAGGATTCAGATGCTGATAGCTTCTCTGCTGCATGAATTGCATTTTATTGGCATCGTGGGTTTTTCATTTTAGTCCTGATAGTTCTTTTGCTATACGTAAGATGATAGTTGGTTTGAATATGCTGCGTCTCAGCTAGGTGAATTCACATAATGTATCTCAGAGAATTTGACTTGTGGCCTTTTCTTCAGTGCCTGCCTGTCTTCCAGGTCTGAATAAACGCAGTAATGATGCTGCATAGTGTTCCAGGTGTCTTGCTCACTGCCATAAGGATTATGAGTTTCAGGATTCCTATTGCGTAGACCACTGTTCAAGTAGATTCAGCAGCCCAATATTTTTACCATCATCTGTATGGAATTGGCAATTTTACTGATGCTTAAAAGAGCTTTGTTCTGTAACACAGAAGCAGAAATAGACATCTGCTATAGGTTTTCAAAGAACAGGAATAGAACTCATTTTTGGCATCAGGATATGAATCAAAATATACATGAAGCACATAGTTTAGAGGGGGAAAAAAAAAGGTAATTAATTCTAATTACTAATGACTTTCCAAATATAATAATGAGAGTTTATTCTCCTTTCCTGTTTTTGTTCTGTAGCAAATCTGAATTGTATTTTCATAGTGGATGCTAGAGAACTAATTCGAGTTAGTAACTGATCCAGTTAGTTTTCATTTACTCCTATTAGATAAACTGTGGGCTTTTCATAGGTAAAACGATATAAAATCCCTTTCTCTGAAATATGCTGTGGTTCAATCTTTATTGTTCTTTACTGTCAATAATGTTTGGTTTTATACACCAGATTGATTTTTCTGAAGGCCTTTAATGATTTTTTTCCAGATGCAGTTGTAGCTTGATAGTATTTCTACTGCTCTTGTTTTGTTAGGGCATTTTTGGGGGGTTTTTTGTTTGTTTTGTTTTGTTGGGGTTTTTTTGTTTTGTTTTTTTTTTGTTTGTTTGGTTTGTTTTGGTTTTGTTTTTTTGTTTTTTTCTTTTTTTTTTTTT
>VWZY01002795.1:27890-55619 GCA_013399075.1 Chloroceryle aenea
TTTCTTTTTTTTTTGTTTTTTTTTTTTTTTTTTTTTTCTGGAAAAGTATTTCTGGAGCAAGTAGATGTCTTCTCTTGCCACGTTAGCTGAGGAAGGTGGCTTATACAGGAGAGTGGGAATTGCACGTGCAAATTCTATGAAGCGCAGCGGCATCGTTGTGAACAAATTTGTTGTCGAGATTTTACTGTCAAAGTAAAAATGAGTAAAAATTCTTCACAGAAAGAGTGGTGGGATACTGGAACAGGCTGCCCAGGGAGGGGGTTGAGTCCCCATCCCTGGATGTGTTTAAGAATCCCTTAGATGTAGTGTTGGGGGATATGGTCTAGGAGTGAACTTGCAGAGTAGGGTGAAAGGTTGGACACAATGATCCCACGGGTCTTTTCCAACCTAGATGATTCTGTGTTGTGGAAAATCATCTGATAAAAGTGCTGATCACACCTCACTAGCATTACAGTTGAGCTTCTTGCTCTGTTTTGACGAACTAGACTATATAACAACTTCCTTCCCTTTCTATACTTGTGATAAGTCAGTGCACCTTGGTAGTGAGAACCGATTTTCTTGTGTTTTTTGGAATAGACTTTGAATAATCTATTGCTGAAGAGTAAATAATCTATTGTGTAAGAGTAAATAATGTCTAGAGACGTTTGCGGTAATTATCTACAATGATACATTTGAACTTAACAGTTGTGCTAGACTCCTGTCATTAATGTCTATGTCTACCTGAATTGCCAATGGTGAGCCAACGGGGGTTGAATTTTTGGACGGCGGGCAGTGGTGCTGCTGACATGGTGAAGTGAGCTTATTTGTCATTGACCATCAGCTATGCCCGGGTTGTCTGAGTACTCTGGAATGACTGGTTTTCAGCAGTGCAGCTCAGAGGCCTTGCTCTAAAACCTGAAGTTAGTTGCTCTGCTGTGTAGATGGGGTAAGCACAGATGGTTTGAACTGCCCTTGTCTTTTATGCTTTCACCATGCATTGCTATACAGTGAGTTCTATGTTTGATTCCATATGAGGATAAAAGGTTTGAGAAAACTCTAGATGAATGAAGGAAGAAAGAATTAAGAGACTTTGCAGGCATTTTTAAATTCATAATTCAAGACTGTTTCCATTGCTTTCAGCTGATTGTGAATTGGATCAATAGTCTGCAATAGTGTTCAACATCTGCAAGATGACATTATTGGTCAATTCATACCAAAGAGTTCTGGCTACAAATAATTAATGGAAGTAGGAAAAAAAATCCCACCCTTACCCTGATTTTTTTTTTTCTTCCTTGACTCCTGCTGGATCTATTAACACTGTCTTTTTGGTCTAAGTGTAAGGAAACGGTGTTGTAAGGCTTGGCTTATCATCTGCCCCTAGAAATTTTCTTCAATGTCACGAATTCCTATAGCTATAATGTTGGATAAAAATGTTGATGCTTCCCTCTGCAAGTTTCTTGATAGCGTGAGAAAAATGTACACCTTCAGACCCCAAAAAGGGCTCTCTAATTTTCATTTTAAGTATAGTGAACACTTCTTGTACAACTTAAGGTTATGGTGACCTTTCACAGCTCATAGAGGTCCCTTTCAGAGCTGATAAATGTTGTTGTTTTACCTCTGCTAATACTAACTGACTTTCATTGTAGCCCATTTCATATTTATTAGGCATTTTATAGTGTATGATTTAGCAGTCTGCTGGATTTTGGTCCTGTGTTCAGTTGTTGCAAGGTCTGAATTTGGTCCCTCTCTTGGTTTTATTTTTCCCGCTTTACCTTGTCACAGGATGTTGTTCTAGCAAATTGTTCATCTAGTCGGTGTTAATTTCTGCAGAGAGGTTCTGTGTCCTTGGAAATGTTCCCTTGTGGAGATTAGAAAATTCTGGAATGCTCAGTAATAGTGTTAACTCTTTGCATTATAATGAAACATTTTCCCTCTACAGTAACAAGCAGAGCAAATGCACATTGTACTTTTTATTTTATTGAGGATTTTTATTTGTGCACCTGTGACAATGCCAAGGGTCTGGTTTTCTTCTAGAGGTTAATTTATTTAACCTTCTCTTTTCCTGGTAAATGGTTTGGGAGAAGAGAAGTGTGTACAGAAGGGCTGCAAGTGGAGTGGGACATCTCTGAACACAACCTTTCTTCTGCTAGTAGTCCCTTTCTGTTATCTTTATTTGCGGGGAAATAGCATACTCCCCATGGAAAAAAACTCCCGAGTACAGATGAATATCATGTGGAATCACCTACATTTGTCTCTGTTTAGAGCTGAGCTTTATTTAGGTGTTTTTTTAATGCTGATCAGCAGCTAACAAAGCTTCTGACTCCCTGCCAGTTCCATGCACAATTACTCTGGTCCCTGGAGTGTGGTGCTGAGGCACTGCAGCTGACTAGTATTGCAGCATCATGCCAGAATTAACCCTGCTGAGCCAGCTCCAATGTTTTCCCCATCTGTAGTCTGCTTATTTTCTACCCTGAAAAAATCAGCTCTCTGAAAGCCCAATGTGGTCATGAAATTACCCACATGAAATTCTTCTAGTTTTTGTATGAGTAGGAACCACTTCTGATTTTGTGTGCTAGGAGACTTCACAGAAGGCTCCTTGCTAATGACATTAACCTGCAGATGCACAAGTCTTTTCCTACTTGTCGTTCCCTGGTTTCCAGGTCAGCTTGCTATAAAATCTGTTGTGTGTTCAGCTTTCTCCCAGCTGACTGCCTACAAATTGGAAAAGTCAGTATTTGAATGTCAGCAAATCACCTTTTCTGGACTAGGCTGAAGTCAAGAAATATTTCTTGAGAAGATGAGTTTTACAAGCAGAAGGCACAAACAATTGAAAAACTGCAAAGCTCATCACCGCTGATAAGCGTTCCCCTGGGATTAAAGGTATCGCAGGTGTCTGGATTGTTGGAGTGTTTTGGAACAAGAATTTTGAATGAGCCCTGAAAGCTATCGTGGAGATTGGCAAAGTGTATTTTAGCATTTATTTATTGGCTAACAACTTAGCCTAGGAACTCTAGAGCAGAAAGAGGAAATTTTGAAGTTGAAATATGTATATATAAGATGTAGCTGACTAGACAACCAGCTCTGTATAGGTATAATTGGTCTGCCTTGATAATAAAAAGTTTTGAACTTGACGTGATAGCTGTAGTAATAAAAAAAATATTTCTAATGTCTATCAGTCCCTGAATGCCGTATCTTCCCTTCTTTGTGAAAGGACATTAAAACAAGAAGTTAAATACAATTCAGCACCTTTTTGAAATGAATGCTTCGTAATTGTGGAGTTTTGCGGTTGGTGTGTGTCACTGTCATAGCAATGTGTCTTGGACTACTTTGACAGGACCTCCTGCTTCACCTTTTATGTCAGTTCAGTTCTTTGTCCCAACAGATAAGACCAGTAAAAGTGTCTATTAATACCGGCTTTGAAGCTGGTGCTCTGGCAGATTTCTGTGTGTCTATCTGGCAAAATGATGCTCACGTTTCAATAACTTTGTGTTATGAGATTGTGCTAAAGTCTGTCCTACTTATTCAAGGTCTCGGTCTCCTTAAAATTAACCTAAGGTGTTCAGTTTTAATTCTAAATATGGGTAGCTCATTATTTACAAGTACTTCTGTTGATCTGGCTTCTAAAATTTGAGTTATAGTATTAAATAAAACAGTTGTTGCGTTACAGTGAAAAACACTGGGTGGTAAGCATTGTGCAGCTTTCTCTTGCATCATAATTCAGCTCTGTTTCTTATTCACAATCATCTTCTTTCTGCAGTAAGCATACTATTTTATGTGGTTTTCCCACTTGTGAGTGTATGTAATACTGAAAACTGAAAGATTTATTTTGCTGTTGGGAATAGGTCTGTATGGTGTTAAGTGACAAAACTAACTGGATTTCTCCAAAGAAATCCTTCTGCACTGGGCAAATAAATAATGGACATAGTATGTTCTTGTCTTAGGCGGAATTTCTTTGGGAAAATTACTGGTTCTGCCTCCAATGAATGGTTGAATTTTTTAAAAATTTCTGTGGTTTTTTTAACTTTAATTTTTTAATTTAATTTTATTTCTAGGGATGAATTAAACTTTCTCAGTTGTAATCCATTGCTTGGAAAAATTGCTTATAAACACTCTTGTTATATAGCCATCTATAAAGTTCTTGCAGTCTTAAAATCTGCTTTAAAAAGCATTCATTTCGTACTGATAGTCAGGAAGCAAAAATGTGAGCCATGTCTGTAGGTGTATTTTAAACATTAAGAAATGTTGAAAAAAGTTTTACATGCTTGCTTTATTTCAGCAGACAGACTGCATGATTTTAAATGGCATGAGTCCAGTTGAAAATTGTTGCTTTCCTTCAGTAGATTTTCCTGCGTTCTGAAAGAATGGAAACTCAAGGGTACCTCTGGGTCTTAATTGTTTGAATCATCCATGCATTGAACATTGCACATGCAAAGCAATTAAATGCTATCAGTGTGAAGTCTGTTTATGGAGTGCTGCTGTAAAATCTGGGGAAGAACTGAAAATAGTAAAATCTAATAATAGAGAACCTCTAATAGAAAGACTTAATACCAAGGAACAATTCTTTACCAGGAGGGATTCCTAAATGGCACAGGGATCTTTGATATTAAGGGAACTGTTTGGTGCTGATACTCAGCAGGGTCACATTGCTTTTTGTAGACTCACCTTTATTCACAAATTAGTGAGGCTGCAGTCCCTGATGCTTCTCCGCTTCTTGGGCGGGAATACCAGGCCTGCCTAAGCTCTCTGAAGTAAAACTGCTACCAGTCTGGTTAGCCATGAATCAACAGTCAATGACAAACTAAGTTCCATGGTTGAATCTGTCACCTATTGGCAAAGAGGATCTGTGACAAAAGTCCCACAGATAAGGGCTGGGAAAATAACTCTTCCCACCATCAGGATGGAATTCCAGCATTAAGAGCAGTAGCGATCCCTCCCCTGTTGTGCGTGCCCGCGCAGGCCGGGGTGCCCATTCCGACGTCCTTCAGCCGTGGTAAGGCTGACAGTTGCTGTTAGCACTGGGTGTGAAGTCCTCTCACCTTTGGCCTGCTGCTGCCCAGCTACTGGCCTGGGGAAGCTGGAGAATCGGCAGGGATAAAAATCCCTCACTGATTGTACTAATTCAATGAGTACCAGAAGATTTCAGTCTAGGAATTGTTTTCATCTGTAGACCCAAAAATCTCCCCTAATGGCAGCGACATGTGCATCTTTTCTCTTCAGTCTCCTGAGATAGCCTTACAACACTATTTGTATTTTACAGCTGTTTGAGATGTGCACAGTTAGTAAAGCAAGTTTAATGTAACAGTAGGTCATTCTGATGTTGCTGCCTGAAGGGAAAGAAAAAGAAAAAGGTTTCCTTTTACAAATGAGTGAATCATTAACATTTCAAATGTTTAACCATTAAATCTTTGCAGATTTCAGCAGTGACAGAAGTTTTGGGCATATGCTTGATTCTGCAGAGATAGTTTATTTCAATCTTCCACTGAAGGAATTTGATGGGACTGAATAGCATTTGTTGTAGATGGAAGAAACGTGATGGCATGCTAACTTTATTAAAGGATTAAAAAAGACAACCTTCTAAGTTGCTTTGCTTGCTAGAAGAACTGTGCTTGACAGAAAGTGAACATAAGTGCATGTAGAAAGATATTTATCAAATATTTTTATTCAGTAAGTTGTAATCCTCTGACAAGATTAAAACCACTTCCACGTGGTGATTTTTCCTGTTGTTGCTGATTTTTCCATGTAGTTCCACAGCTGCTAAGCAGCTTTTAAAGTCCATTTTGTTATTGTCATTTTATACCACCTTTCTTTGGGTAGGGAAATTAAATAGCATTGTGATCCCAACTGAAAGAAAAAAGTGGCACTAAAGAGTGCTTTGGTTTAATAAATAAACCCTATAAAACACTAAACAGCTTTCAAATAAGGGACTAATACTGGGATGGTGAAAATCTTAGTTTTAAAATTAATAAGCATAGTGGTGATTATCAATGTTGGCTGTTTGGATAGGAGTTCAATGTAGTATTGATATTGCAGAAGGTAACGTGAGATGGGACTGAAGAAATTGCCAGAAACTATTTATAAGAAAAATCTTCCGAGGAAATTGTTTTCCAGAATCTTGTTATACACTGTCATAACCAAGGCATTTCCATTTTTATTGTTTCAGAAGGTGTATGCACTTTTTGAAATTTTTTATTTCTTGAAATTGATTAAAGTAGCATTTTGTAACATAGCATGTTTTTCAGAAAAACTAA
This sequence comes from Chloroceryle aenea, assembly GCA_013399075.1. Classification (NCBI taxonomy): domain Eukaryota; kingdom Metazoa; phylum Chordata; class Aves; order Coraciiformes; family Cerylidae; genus Chloroceryle; species Chloroceryle aenea. Next base: position 34,118 of record VWZY01002795.1, read on the forward strand.
ATTCTACCAGAAGGGACAAGTTAATCAGAACTTTCTGAAGCTGGTCAGCTCATGACTGGGGGCTGCTAAATGCAGTGGTTTCTTGGTCTTGCTGACAGAGCAAAAACATGCAGATCCTGTTAGGAAAAGTGAGTCTTCGGTTACGCCTTCTATCAGACTATCAGGATTTGATTTCTCCTACAGGTATGGGTTCATATATCTGCATCAACTAATTAATTAAATGGTCTAATAATGGAAAAAGAAGCCCTCGAAGCAATATCGACCACCCTTGGCTAATGTTGGCTAGAATTGTGGTTGTTACTACATATTAGTTAAAGAGCAGTAAAAGGAGGGGTTATTTTGTGTACCTTCAGGCCTCAAAAAGCAGAAATAGAAGTTCTTGTATAGAAGAACTAAATGGGAGAAAGATTGTCCAAAAGCTTTGCCGTCACAATGTGCGTTAATACTCTTGTTTGTCTCTCCTGTCAGCTGACTGTTCTGGATATCCATTAAAGAGTTAAACACTCTTAAATGTAAATAAAGAAATGGTTTTTTATGAGGTAAAGTGTTGGTTGAAAGAAAGCTTGCTTTTCACTGCCTGCTTACTTCTGCATTTCACGTAGGTTGCAGGAATATTTGTTTTCAAAATGATATTTATCTTTATTTTGCCTCCTAAAGCCACTGACTTTTTCCCTTGCAAATTTTTCATAGGTTACATGAGGTGATTCTTAAGACTTTTATGCCCCAAATATAGAATGGCCACAATAGAATTCCAAATGAAAGCTTTCAATTTGTTCCTACATGCTTTATTTAACAGCTTCTCAATTTAGGGTCACATGTTTTGGATTCCAGCTAGTAAATTTTTTAGCAAGCTTTACGGATGTACTACAACATACAAAGCTCTTGCATTTAGGCTTTCTTATAGTACATATTGGACTTGATGATCTTGGAGGTTTTTTCCTGCCTTAATGAGCCTGTGATATTCTTGGGTATAACAGCTGAAAAGCAAAATGTTATTTCTGCCCCTCCNGTAGTTTTAGGCTGACAGTATTAAATAAGCTTTAAAACTCTTATATTCATGTTGACAGCTGTTCAAGCTGATATATCTTCTGAAGGGGTGGAGTTGGCATAGCCTTTCAAATCTGGGTCATTTAAACTCACTGCAGTAACTTCCCACATAAGATACTGGACTTGCAGCCAAGCAAGTTTAACCAAGATGATAGTTTCCTAGTATTCCTGCTTGTAATAATTCTTAGATGATGTTGTAGCATCTAGAAAATAAAATAAGCCACAAAGGAGGATCCTGCTGTTGAATAAACACCGAAGGAAAGAATGATTCCTGCATGAAAGAGATTCCAGTTTGTCACCAAAGGATAGGATGGTGGGACATGGAGACCTAGCAGTGTTTGCTCTGTGACTGTTTCATTGTGATAAGGTGGGGGAGAAGTTAAAAGCTTGCTTAATATGGCATGAACAGGAAGCGATTTCGCTTGTGTTCCAAAGGTAGGGGGAAAGCTGCCAGTGTCCTGGCAGCCCTCTTGCCTCATCTCTCCTCTCCCCATTGTCCCCCCTGCGATACAAGCGGAGGATTTTGAAGGTCACAGTTCTCTTTAGTAGGACTGGTATCAAGTTCTTATACAATGAGAATGACACAACGTTACAGACAAAATTTCAGTTGAAATAACTCTTTGAATACCTATTATAGAAGAGTTCTTGCACAAAGAATACTTAACAAATCCTATTTCAGTTAACCTGGCATGACTTCTGAGTGTGGCCAATAATCAGATTTCTGGGAATCCCATACATTCCACTAGATTCCCATTAAGTTCCCAGAGCAGAAGTTGCTGGCCTTGCTCACACTGAGGCCTACACGTATTCCTGTCTGCAGTGTCCTCACAGAGCTGTGTGCAGTAGACCTTTGCAGCTGCTTGAGTCCACGTAGATTGCTGGAGTCCCACTGAGGCAGAAAGACTCCGAACTGTGTTCTCCACATAGAAGAATATGCCTTTGTTCAATATACTCATCTCAGTGGGTTTTTTGTGGACTTTTTTTGGAACATCTGTTTTGGTTTTTCTTTTCTATTTCAATTAATCCTGTTTTCTCGTCTTTCATTTCCTAGTTAGCATTAACGTTTCATGTGTGACAGAAAGGGATTTAAAGCTTCAGTGTCTGAAGGCTTGAATGAGGCAGAGTTTAAATAATAGTTTGAACATAATTAAACCATTCTTTCAAAGAGATTACATTCCAAGATAATCGTTATTGCCATTGCTATGTAAAAGATAGATATAAATCCGTTTCCATCTCTTCATAAACTGACACATATGCAAAGTTAGTATATTTCAGATGTCCTTATAATAAAAAAGTTACTTGATTAAAACCAAACTGATAATAGCTTAGACTGTAGAATTTAATATTTTTTTTTTAAAGTATTCAAAAGTTGATAATTTTTAATGTGTTTGGCATAGCTTGTAATTGGTGTGTCTGATCCTTTTCTCTGGTGGGTCTTCTCATGATCTCTTTCCAGAGAACCGTTGTCTACTTCTGTGTTGGGGAATTTCTTCAGCAATGTAAGTGCAAAGCCAGTTTTACGGATGTAAATCTCTCCTAAGATCTGTTTGTACCAGAACGCACAATGAAACTTACCTGTCCAAACCCCAACCAGATAAGTTACTTCACATATTTGAAAGCCACAGCCTTTGTCCTGTAACTGGAAAAATTATCTCAGGGAGCCACTGAAGAGTTAGAGACTCTTGGACTGTGTCAGTTTTAATACCTGAAGACCGTTCTGGAGGTTGTGAATGCTCCTGGACCCATATGTAAAGCGTCAGCCTTTGACATTTTGTGGCTGCTTGGCTTTGTTAACAGGTCGACTTTGACTGTGTAGAATGGATTTAAACAATCACCAACTTCCCAATAGGATGACTCTATTTACTGTTTTTTTCCAGAGTTTACTCAAGTTGCAAACTAGTGTAATGGTGCCTGTCACAGATAGGCAACAGCAATAAAAACTGAGCCAAAAGTTAGTTTTGTTCTAATGCATCTACGAGGAGAATCACAGGTGGAAGGCAGATTTTTCATAGTGATTAGGAGCTTATCCATAGCCACCTCTTTAGGCTTGCGATTCTATTTATTGAAGCTCTCTGGAGGGTCTACCTGGATTTTTCCAGGCAGAACAAGTAGAACCACTCTGAAGAGGGGCTGATTGGGTGTGAAATGACAAATCGGTGCCATTGCAAAGAATACCAGCAGAAAGATGTTGCAGATTCCCATCTTAGTGTTTTATCTTCAACTGAAACCTTAGGAAACAATTAGACTGGCTTGCAAACAATCCACATTTGTGAGGTGATTCTTAAAGCTAGCGTTTATACTGTAGTCAGTTTGCTGATGGAAAATTAACTGCAATACGAAGGGCATCTCTGTGTGCATCTATCATAGGATGCTACTGGAAAAACAGTACAAAGATTACAGCTGTCGAGGCATATGGAGTAGTCATCCCGTGCAAATACATGTCATGATTTTCAGCTCAGCTTGTCAGCTGCAACTGCTGCTTAGTCAATGACTGTACTATGAAAAAAAGAGTTTTCCATTTAATAAAATGGAGAAAGGGGGATGAAAATAAGAGACCGATATACTAAATATACTTTTTGTAAGCAAGATTATTGAAATTCTACACCCAAAAAAAGCCCTAGACTTGCTTAGTAGTGATCATGTTGTGTTTTTATTTAATCATGGGCTATATGGATACATATTACTTGCTTCCTTCTTAGCTTTGTGCAATAATATTTAAAATACTTTGAACTTCACCAGCAGTGGCTAAAGAGGGGCTCTTTTAACTGTGTACTCACAGTATACCTATGTTCAGCTCTCACTTAGGAGACCAAGGAGGTTTCCTTTTTTCTATGAGCTTTGGAAGTTTGTTGAAGGTTAAGCCTTGAGATTTTGCTACCTTTTAATTCTCATGTAGTCATGATGTCCACTCTGTCGAGATGTTTCTCCAGGCCCTTGGAGGGCACTAGAGGAACTACAGTTACATCACAACCAACACAAATTAATCATTTTCAATTTTTCATCTCTTTTTAACTTCTCATTAGAATGAACTTTCTTTAGTTCAACAGAAAATTTATGTGCACAAAGGACATGGATTTGTTTTGATAGGCTTATGGAAAGAAAAAGAGCTTTAGAACTAATAGTAATAAGAAAAGGGAATGAAAAAAGTCCTGTGAAGTACCTCATAAAACTCCGTTCTGAGAGAGTGCATGGCTGAAGCTCCACATCTACACCCATCTTCTTTTTTTTATTCCTCATCTAAACCGAGCAGTCTTAATTTTTCACTTCTAATGTATGTGGAAAGTTAGGGGTGATTCATACAGCCCAGGGTGTTCTTCAGTGCATGACATGGGCAGCAGTAAGCAGTGCTTGTCATTAAGCACATCTCTTTCCAGGGAAACAAGCTCAAAAACAGTTTCCACGAAAATAACATGTTCGGGAAAGTAACATGGAGCTCTCTAGGTTATTTTGCTTATAAAGTGAATGGATATATTCACTAGGGGGCCAAAGTGCCCTTTGTGGTTGTTTGAAAATGTTTTCTTTCTTGTTACTAGCTTTGCAAATAACAACAGCAACATTTTAGGTGTGGTAAGAACAATTAAATTTCCTCTGAGTAGAATAAATGCTGATTTATTAATAAAAAATGAGTTGATGTGAATTTGGATTAATTGTGAAAGAATGAAGAGCTTATCCAACACGAGACTCGGATCTAGTTCAGTCAATGACAACATAAAAAAAAAGTGTTGCAAATGACTTTTGAACTGGGCTTTGTTCACATGTCAACACTTTTTATCTTCAACTCTCTTAAAGGAAAAGGAAATTCCTGTGAAAATCTCTGCAGCTTGGTGGCTGGGAGCAAGCTGAAAATGTAATTGACAAACCATAGAGAAGAGCTGGGTTTCGTTCCTTCCTGGAAATTATGCTTTCCTCATTTTTTTGTCACTTACAATATCATTTTGCAGAGAAGCGACCTAGGAATTGTTCTTTGAGGATCTGTAGATGCTCTTGATTTGCAGGAGGAGGAGAATTTAATAAAATAAGCCTATCAGATTATAAAAATCCATATTTCTATGATACTTGATATGTTAAGTAGATATAAACTCACTGTATAGTTGAGTTTTAAAAATGAAGAGTCAGAATCTGACCAGTTTGTCCAATATAACATCTGATATGTGAGATGCGTCCCTGTTTCAACTGCCTTCCATAGCCTCTAACTCTTCTGCATCAGTCAGCAGAAAAACTGACATTCATCAATACTTGTCTCCAAATTTAACTTTCATAATAACATTGCCTCTGTTTTCTGTCAAAAAAATGTTACAGAAGCTGGGGTATACAGAAATTCTAGCTTCTGTAGCTGAAGTCAGTGATACTTGTCTTTTATAGAAGAAAATGTAATACTGAGATTTGGTGTCCCTGACATCAGAGCATTGAACTGATAGAAAGCTAACATTTATGCTCTTGACCCAAAACTTTTTTTTTTTAATGACATTAATAATATATAAAGTTTATGTAATTCTTACGATAATTGAAACAAATGCTTAATACTAAAGAATTGTGGTGCTTTGCTGAGAAATATAATAAGCAGCATTGCTTATGCAGAGAAGGGCTGGGCTGCTGGAAAGGGTAGAGCTGGGGAACTTTTAGGACTGGAGCACTTGGCTGAAAGTTACATATAAAGACTGAGAAAATGTCTGCTTCCAAGGATGGGCTAGCACTTGATGTGAAGACAAATTGAGGTCACTGCCTGGCTGTCTTAGTTGGTCAGACAATGCTGGTGAGTCAGCAGCGTGATTTAGCTGTGACGAAGGCAAGCGTTTTGTCAGGAACAGAAAGGAAGCTTTTCCAGGACAAACACAGCAACGATGCATTGGCAAAAGGCAGTGCTAAACTGGACCCTGGGATGCAAAGATGAACACGTGAATGTGTGGGTGCTCTCCTAGGCTCAGTAAGTCATGCTTGCTCAGCCTCCTTGTGGAGGACAAGCCCGCTCCTGTTAGAAAGTTTTCAGCGTGAGAACGAGTTGGATTCTGAAACTTCCAGCCACCAAACAAATCAGATAGGAGGCGCAGATGCTTTAAAATGGAAGTTGTGTCCACAAATGGGATGTGATGTGGTTAACTCTGACAACACAGAGCCCGTACATGACCCGGTGATGGGTATGAGTTCTGTGCCTCTCTCTGATTTGTGTTCCTGCATTACCTTTCTAGACATTTGTTGATTTCACTGCCTAGGATACTGTTTTAAGACTGCTTTTGAAAATTCCCATCTATGAACAGTGGCCACATCCTTACTTCGTGTTTATCACCTTGCTCGAGTGTGACAGCAGTGAATTTCAGGCATTAATGGTCTGAGAAATGTAGTTAATATAGATTAATCTATATTGTTCGTTCATCCTTTGAGTTTACTTCCTTGAAGATACATCAAAGATGATTTGGTTCATAAATATGTTTAGGAGATAAATAGAGGAGGGGAAAACAATCCTGGTTTGTGGTCTTTGTAAAGTTCAGAAATAAATCCTTTATTGCAGTAACTGACCTATATGTTATGTTTTTCCTAGTTTGTTTCAGATCCTTGTGCCAGCAACCCCTGTCACCATGGTAACTGCAGCACCAGCGGTGATGGCTACCTCTGCCTCTGCAGTGAAGGCTATGAGGGAAGAAACTGTGAACACTTGTTTCACAGCCTTCCAGTCTCTGAACTGACAGAGCTGACGTCACCGAGACAGAGCAGACCAGTCATATCCACCTCAGAACCTGACATTGTTCTTCCTCGTTCAAGAGCGACTGTGACCTTACCTACGTGGCAGCCAAAAGCAGGACAGAAAGTTGTAGATCTGAAATGGGATGAAACAGAGGTGAGAATATTCTCTCTAAATGAAAATGCACAGAAAAAAAATTTTTGGTGTACTTGTCATTGTGATGTCACTCGTGCATCATTTCATGTGTGCCTATGAGAGGACCGAAGATACGATCTCTGCCCCGAGTTAACATGCTAGTTTAAATTAAATTAAAAACCTTGGGATACTTGTTAAAAGTAACTGGCTTAATTTGGCCAAGGTGTTGTATTGAGCATTTCTTTGAAATGGCATAACATACCTTTAACATACTTCTTGGTTGTTTGCAAATGTACTCCCATGTTTTGAAAAATGTACCCCTGCAATGTAGATGATCCTTAAGAAATGTGGTCATTGTTTTCTACTGGTTTGTGCACAGTTTTATGAGGAATTCTTAGATGTCTTGCACAGACTCTAGTATCTGCAAAAAGATCTATTGAACGTAACCCAGTTACCATTAAAGATTGACCTTTTTATGTGAAAATCAAGTGTAGGTAAAGTATGTTTGCACACAGACCAAGAACTGACTGTCATTAAGCTCATTCTGTCACATGACCCTCTTCCTCCCTTCTTTGAAGTCCATCACTGCAAGGATAATTTGTCGTTCTCTTACGCAGAGGTGCGAGACCTCTGTGTCCACATATGCTGTTAGCACCTGAAGTCTCCAACCTGATCTAGAGATCACCCCCCTGTAATAACAACACATACGTGCAGAAGCCATCCCAAAGAACAATCTGCCACAGAAGTGTGAGCATCTATTTTGGAGTTAGTGGTAGTGTCTTTTTCTTTTTTTATTTTGTTGACATCAACACCAAGCTCCTAGGAGTAATGAAGCTTGTTGGTGAAGAAGCATTATTTCAGTAGGTAAAGAATTAAAATCTTTTCCTTAATGAAAATGCTTTGTAAAGAAACTTCAGTTGAGTTGATCGAGGAGTAAATGGGTAAAATGTTAGATGTATCTGGCTTTTAATTTTTTTTTCAAGGAATGTGATTCTTCTGAGGTGTTTTCACATGCTACATAATGAGAAAGTAAACAGACATTTATACAATTCTTGGGAAAAAAAAAAGTGTATTTTTCATCATTCTTTGCTAGTCCAGACAAATTTATTCATGCTTTTAGTGTAACATTTATTTCACTCCAATTTTGAATGTAAAATCAACCTATTAACACTTGTTTTTGACGTGTTATGACTCTCAGATTGTATCTGACATACAAGTAGTTATATGGCCAAAGCGCTTTTCAGAGGGAGTTCTGGTGGGCAGTGTCTAGAGAACAGAGCTTTATTTCTTGGAATTCCATCTCCCCTGTCAATTTAAAGTACAACGTATGTCAGGCACCAAGTATAGAGTTCGGAGAGAGCACTGAAGGAGAAAAAAACTCCACTGGACCAAACAAATCATTAGCAAGTGGATATTTCAATGGCTGAAATTCATCCGTGTGTGGCCTTCTGTTACCTGAGAAATGAGTGTAGGTTATCAATTACAGGTGCATTATTGCACGGAGGTGGCGATTCCATGTTGGACTATTAGAAAGTTGCTTGTGTTGAAATGTCGTGGCAGGTCTTGCATGTTTTCACAATCTTTCTAGGGTAGCATCACGCTTTCTGTTCTTTGGAATTCCCAGTGAGAGCGATGCTTATCCGAAAGAAAGAGATTTCAGCTGCTGATTGGAGATAACTGTCTCTGATCTATATTAAACTATAAAGAGAGTTGATTTGCCTGAAGGTCTATGTTCCAAAGCCTCTTTATCGGAGGCTTCAAGAGTAAAGTGTTAAGCAGGAAAAAAGTACCTTTCCTCACAGCTTTTAAAGCTTTGCAGAGCTTGATCCTTTCTTGTGCTCTTAAAAAAAATACAGTAACTAGGTTTCATATGGCAAAAATCTACTGGTTTGATCTTCCCTGAGATTCAGAGACAAGAAAGACTGTTGGCTTTTTTTTTTTTTTTCTTTTTTAATCTCCCAAGTCAGCCCTGATTTTCACATGATTCTGTACTGATCCTGCAAGTGAACTAATGTTCTTCATACTGTTTTGTCTGTCTGCTTGGAGAGAAATTTTGCCAGAATCCCTCCGTACAACAACTGTCACTAGACCAGGACAAAGTTTCCTTTGGAGCTTTTTCAGGACATCTTGGGAACTCAAAAAAAAAACCACCTGAGAGAAATAAGCCGTCAAGGAGAGGCAAGCTGTGTGGTTACAGCTGGACCATTTTTCCCTCTGTTCTGTAGGTACAAGGGATACACTGGTGGTCTTGCTTGACTGAACCTTCTCGCTCATGTCTGCAACAGTAAACAACATACAGAAATGAAACTGTACCCAAGACATCTTAAAGAGCTCTTGCTCTAAGAAATCAGTCTTCTCCTGATATGCAGATTCAGGGCTACAAACACAGATCACTGAGAGAAAAATATTATTGTCTATTGTTTTCTTTATTATAATAGGAATTTAACTTTGTGCTCAGCCGTTGAAAGAGAACTTTTTTTCCTACTCTGGGCAGCTTATTTGTTCCACTTGTGAGAGATACAGTTAGCAATTCATATTTCCCCAGTTCAATGATCTTTTCTGTTACAGTGTAGAAAAGATATGTATTAGTCAATAATGGAAGAAAGAAGAAACCATGTCATTAATCCTACTCACCTAACAGATCTGTCAGAGGCTTCTGCATGCAAAATCAACTTTGAGAATAGCAGGAGCATCCTTATATGTATTCCTTTTGCTTAATAGGTCTCAAATGTTTTTTCAAAGGAAATCAATCAGCAGTGTCATTTACGTTTTACAGACAGGAGACACTGAGGCACAGAGCGGTGAAGTGATTTGCCAGGTACACAGCCAGGAATTAGAATGCTAAGCACGTGAGTTCTAGTCTAACTTTTTATTTATACTGCAATACTACCGCTCAGATTCAAGCTTTTGAAATGAGTGATTACAGGCTACAATAAGCTTGTAATTCCTCTTGCAATGGGGATAGCATTTTGTGTGTGTGTGTGTGTTCTTAATCACTAAACTACAGGCCTTTAAAAGGAGTACGACTGGATCACGTGGAAAATAGGGAGAGAGCAGCAGTGGAATACGCTTAAGGAATAGTTCCACTTGAAACAGACACCTTTTAAATATTTAACTACCTTGTGTTGCTAAATATTTGTGCGGTTCTTGTCAAAGTATGCAATGGATGCAGAAGGCTCTACAGATGATATCTTGAGACAAGAAGGCATCTGGCTAATACAGTTACCCAGGTAATCTGTCTGAGAAAGCGTCGTGCAAGATGATCTGCTGTGCCTGCTGAAGCATTACCTCCTGGTATAATATTGGCATTGTTAACCTGGGACAGAACTGCAAAGTTTTAACAGCATCATCTAGAGGATTGCTGTGCATCGGGGTGTGCTGGATCCCCTTGGAAGAGGGATTGCTGACTTGACAAAGTGTTTTTTGCTCAGATGAGCCAAGAAACACAAACTGACAGTGACAGAATTTGTTGGGTGGATACGCAGCCTTCCTTACAAGGCATTTCAGTGCTACAGGAACTGGCACATATTCATTTGATACTGTTTTTGGATGCAGTCTGTCAGCCTTGGTGTTCTTGAGAGAGGCACTACTCCTACTCTAACCACTTTTGCTTTTCTTTCCCACTGGTGAGATATGTTAGAAGTAAGCCTTTATTTTTGTTCTGCTCTGGTTTTCTTTCAAGCATCGTCCCATGTGAAACTCTAGAGGGTAGAAATAAATGTGCTTATGGAGGTTAACTGATGTGACATAATTCCATTAACATAATACCATTTCAAATATGTTTAAATTTTTAACCTTAGAGGGTTGGGGTTTTTTTCATCTAAGCACTCATCTTTTCTGTAAGACGAGTTGACATTGATCTCTTTTACTGAGTTCAAGAATAATGTGTGGAAATGATGTGTGCATTAGTGTATCCCGTTTAGTTCCAGACTAATTTGCCCCACTCTGCTTTGGCCGCAAGACTCGTGTAGCCTTTGGGGGTAGTTTCAAAAAGAAGCCCTACTATTTATTGTATGCTGGAGTGGGGCGTTGTGAATGCTGGGATGTCCCTGAAGTTACAGTGGAAATTTACAGGAAAGACTTAGTAGTGAATTGGCTCATGGGGTGAATTTTTCCTCACAGAATCACTGTAGGTGAGGTTGAAAGGGGCCTCTGGGTATTGTTTGGCCTTGCTCAAAGCAGGGTCAACTGGAGCAGGCTGCTCAGAACTGTGTGCAGTTGACTCTTAAATATCTCCAGGAAGGAAGAGTCCAAAAGATACCTGAGCAGCCTCTTCCAGTGTGTGGAAGTATTTCTTAGTCTTCAGAAATATTCATTAATATCTTTTCAGCAGGGTAATGAGGAATGGCTAAGGCTGATGGGAATTTGGTCATTTCATTTACACAGACCTTAAGTCTGAGGAAAATGTTGCATGTTTTGCAAGATGTAAAAGCCTTCTTGCAGCTCTCGAGTCTCTGAGAGTTGAGGTGGAAAAGAACTATGAACACGTATCATGGTGGCAGAATGGCTGCATTACACACTGTTCAGAATTAGTCTGCCTGTGTTGGTAAGGCCTCAAATATTGGTCAGTCTTCCAAGAAACATACTATGGCATTTCAGCACTTGTTGCATTGCGTGGGTATCATTATGCATAAGGTTGCTGCATAAGGCAGGAGAGCATCTGTGCAATTCTTTTCTCTTCTTCTCTCTTTACTTTTTTTTTTTTTTTTTCCCCCCAGAAGGGTTGTAATATGGAAGATCCATCTGTTGCTCTCTTCTTAAGTAACACACCTGATTTCCTTTGCAATGTCACCTACACTATTGCAGTGGCCTGGTAAGGTCATCTTCTAGCCACGCCACTGCTGCTTTGTTAATATGCAGGTAGAGTTTGTAAGAACACTCTTACTTTCTCAAATGATGCTCTTCTTTTACCCATATAAAGACTTGGAAAGTTAGCACTGTTAAAACATTTGAAGCAGAAATGAAGTTTTTAAATACTATGTTCTCATGTAAAAACCAGGAACATGATTTAGATGCATGCTGATGGAACATGAGTGTGAAGAGGAATTCTGTATTTCCTATGAGCATTATGATATTTAAGCGTTATCGAACAGCAGCTCTTCTATACATTCTGTGCTGATGTAGGAGCTTATCTTTGTAAGCAGCTCCTAAATATACTTCAGGCTTTGGCAAGTGCATGAAGATTTTTGTTTTCTTCGGTAACTATTTCTGAAGTAGCTTCATCATTTGTGTTGTATATGTAAGGTTGTTCCCCAGGGAGCTTCCTTGCTGGCTTAAAGGTTCTGTACTTCAGGGGAACTTTGGAAGAGTTTGTTACTGCAGTTAAATGTAATTTTCTTTTCTTAAGAATGTCTTTAAATGACTTTAGATGGTCTGTTTGTAGTTTTTTACTTGGGCCATATTACCGTTTACATTTCAAAGATGGATTAGGGTAGCAATGCTCTTTATTTTACCTTCCAAAATCATTTAAGTGTATTTTCCAGTGAGTTCTGTTTTAAATATCTCCTACCAGTACTAGAAGATTATTTTGTTGTGGTTTTTTGGTACTATTTGTTTTGGGGTTTGTTGTAGTGTTGGGGTTTTTTTTCTTGTTCTTGTTTGTTTCATTTTTGTTGTGTTTTGCTAGTGGGGTTTGTGTTTTTGTTTTCTGGTGGGGGTGCATGTGTATGTGAGACTTAGACTGTTTCATCTTTCGAGTGTGATTTGTTATGGCAAGGCATTGCTCTTCCTTGCCCTTGTTCCACAATCTTTGTGTTTTGCAGAGAGCTCTGTTAAGACAGCAGAGAGACACATCTTAAAATCTTTATGCATATTTCCCACAGCTGTGGAAAAACTGTGTAATTTGTTTCCTAATTCACGTGCCAGAGCTGTCATTTTTGTCTCCATAGTATTTGCCTGAAATAGGACATTGCTGGAACCATTTTTTGCTCGTTATGAGAGCTGCTGTTTCTTCAATGTGTTGGCTTGGTTTGTTTGTTTGGTTTGGTTTTGTTTTGGGTTTTTCTTTGTCTGATCCAAGTACCAGTGTATTTAATATTACATTTCAGAAGTCCTGGGTTTGGTGCCCTACTGGGTTAGATGATTATTTTATCAAGTCAGGGCCAAATGCTAATGGAGTTTCTAAATAGAGAAGCGCAATAAATATCACAGTTCTCTGAATAGAAGACTCAAAATCCTGCAGTTTTTTCCTTTTGCACTTCTGTTTACTATTGAAATATTTCCTACTTATGCTTTTCACAACGATTAATCCTTAACTCTTGTATGTTTGCTGATCAAAACCTTTTTTTTGTTGTTATTTTCACAAGGTTAAATCTCAATTCTTGTTATGCGGCCACTTTGTTCAGCTCTTGCTTCTTTAATTTGTCATTGTTTTTTTTAATTTTGTTTTCTTATTCTAGCTTCAGAGACATCAATACCCTTTATTTCACAAACTTCTGAAGTGCTTTAGATTACTTTTTTTTTCATTTCCTCTTTGCGTTCCAAGGTAATAGATGCTCAACATTGTAAAATTATCCAAATACTTCAGTAGTGAATGTATTTTAGAATGTAGAATAAGAGTGTATGAGCATAAAAACATTGATTCTATTTTTGTCCTTTGTTCCAGTGAGAGTATAGATTCTCAAACAAAAGGGAAGTTTAAATGTTGGCATATATTAGAGGAAGGGTATTAGACAAACTAATTTTGGATTCATCGTGCTTTGAATGTTAGATCCATAATTTTGACTCCCAAGGTGAAAAAAATTATAATGGACATTTTATCTTTTTTCAAAAAATCTTTGAACAAATACACTAAAATTTCATCTCAGTTTATTTTAATAAACTGCACATATTCATATTATATGTGCCAGAGAATTCAACAATGAAACAAGTCATCTAGACTTTTTTGAGGTATGTGAATACTGAACATTTCTCTTACCCGAGTCAAAATCAGCCATGAGTCTCCTAAAAATGATCACTCCACCATATTCTGGGCTTCTGTTTGTTTTCACAGGTGTTTCTTAATAATGTTTAAAATAGGAATTTGGATTTCACTTAAATTTATAAATGAGATTTGTGAATTGGTTTTGTTTTTTTTTTTCTTTTTTTCATGATGGATGTTAAATTTACAGAGGTTACGTTTTCATTTGGCCAGTAAAGCTGATGTAAAAAAGTTGCACATTTGTTCTGGATGATAAAAGAAATAACATTGCAAAATCTGCTAAGCCATTTGAAGATGAAACTGATTGAGATATGTATTTATTTACTTGTTTATTTTACAATATGAGATTTCATAGGCAGGCCGATGAAGATACCTGAAAACTACTTAATTGGCTTGACTGATGATGTTAATTCAGGTGATAGAAAGACTCAGTTATGCCACATAAAAATATTATTACTTGGAAATAAAGGTGTCATCAGAAACACTGAAGGTTTTTCAGCTGCCTTTATGAAATTACTACTTGACAAGATATGAATAATAAAGGAGTGAGTCTGCGATTTCTCTGTGTTGTATGGCATCCTGTATGGTGTCTTGATCGAGTTAATACAATAACTCATTTCTGTGCCCTCTAGGCATCACGGAGTTGGCAAATACACCCTTTCTCACTTTTTATTTTCAGGTAACTCCAGATGTGGCTTGTGGAAATGCCAGTTCCAATACCTCTGCTGGAGGGCGGCTTATCTCTTTTGAAGTTCCACAGAATACATCCATAAAGTAAGAGTAATTGTCATCTGTGATGAAATACAAATACTTTTCTATTAATTTGCTTGGGTATTTCAGATGGCAGATTTTCAGACAGGCAGTTCTGTCAAATGGCTAAAAGGTTCCGAAAAAGCTTCAGGCAGATTTCAGGCATCTGGCAGTGCCATGACAGCTCTTTGCTTAGTATAATTTTTCCCACATATCAAAAGATTTAGAAGATGTAAGCATGTAAACTGTCTCTGGGCTATCAGAATGCACTGGAAATGAGGGTAGACATGTTGAAGATGTCACTTTGGGGAAGATAAAACATTTCCTTTCTCTGTCATGCAGTGCACACTTTTTTTTTTCCCCTTTAATCTCAAGATGCACTTGCTGGTGGAATGTGTTATCTTTGACTAGATAAATGCATGTATTTTGTGAATTCATATTTGATTTCTGCATTATTCCTTTGCGTGTCATCATCAGCTGTGAAATCCTTGTATATGTCCTACAAACCACAATTCTGGAAAACTTGAATTTACTCTGCATTACCCACTTCTCCAACTCATGCTTTTTCAATCAAATACTTACTTTGTTACTTTTCACTAAAAGACCCTGACTTCTTAGAAAGATCTGATTCTGTCAGCTGGGATGAAGCACTTTCTTACTGGAAAATTTATTTCAAATAAAAATCTGCCAACGTAGTTCTCTGGCTCACAGTTTTACTGCAATTTTAGGCTTAGACTTTCCCAAAATAGCCTACTTTTCTCATACTGTCATCTGATCTTCCAGAATCACAGCTTTCAGTTAAAAAAGGCCATGCTTGCAGAAGAAAAAAACAAACTGATGCAAGCAGACAAGCTGCAGACAGTTTGAAGCAGTAACTGTTGAAACGTGGGAGCTGTCCTACTCTTCCCACAGGACTTTGAATTGTGCTCGTTCATGAGAGTTAAGCCTAAGTCAGGAAGAGCTCTACGAGCGTGGATGCTCTGGCTGCCTGGAATCTGTAAGCAAACAAGTTGGAATCGGGTCTAAGCTGGTGCTTGTGGATTCTACTACTGTATTTAAGACCCCTGACGGAGGGACCTCTTTATAAAGGAATTGGCAGAGTACAAAGTCAGCTTTGATCATTCTTTACGCTGTTTATCTTTCATAGTGTTTTAAAGAGGGGTAGATTAATGCAAGGTCAATATCTGTCTTGATTTCCTTGATATTTCCTTTATTAAAGGCCCAAGCAACATCCCTGGTTCAATGGCTGCCTACAAAAGGAAAATAATTTCAGTTTGAAAAATAGTATTTTGGGTTGTTTTTCAGGTGTCACCTAAACTGTGGAACTAGTTGCTATGTCATCCTAAAAGTGAGATGGTGAACTTTGGGAGTAGCAGTTGTTCTTAAAGAAGCCCCAAAATGCTGTCCAAAATTTACTTCTTATGATGCATAGTTGCAACATTACAGAACTTTGCCTTTCTTGTTTTGAACTCAAATAAGAAGTGACAAGGGGGAAACTGCTTTGTGTTTTGAGCAGGACTGAAAAGCAGATTCTCAGTACAGGAAATGGAGGAACAGAACTTAATCTCTGGGTATTTGCAGGCCTGTTTTCATCAGGAGAGAGTTACCAGTTTTCCGCGGTTGGCTGCAGTTGCATTAGAATTTTGGGGGCATTGTTCAAAGTCATTTGGGATTCCTTCAGAGGAACGGAATGCAAATATTTGGGAACTTGCTGGAAACGTGACATATTTTTATTTTTCTCTATGTAGGTAAGTAGGGAAAAAAGTATCTTGAGAGGAGAGAAATACTGAAATAGATGCAGGGCTCCCTGGTGGAGCCAACAGCATCCGTGCAGGTGTGGAGATAACTTGATCCAATCCATCAGTATTCAGGAAGGCACCGTGGACTCCCTAACCTTGGGAGCATTACAGGACTCTTTTGTACATCAAGCAAAGAAGAATTTCTACCAGGATCCGCCTCCCTGGATTGAAGGAACATTGAATGTTCTTCAGTCAACAAGGCAGCTGGATGTACTTCAGCTGCAGAGAACAATGACACTGTAGATATAAAAAGGCATAAACACGAAGATGTAATAAGGATGCTTTACTATTATGTAATGTTTATGTAAAACTCTTCTCGGACACTAAAATACCAAGTATTAGGCTCTATATGATGACTTACACCATTACATACAGCATTAGGGAAATCTTACTATTGAAGCGTTTTGTGGGGTTTTTTTGTGGACGTGCTTAAAAACTTCAGCCTTCTCCAGATTTCATGTGTGCTACATTTAAGTTTTGCTTCTTTGTTGATAAGCTTTTGTTCTGTAGTGATGCACTTTGTAATAAGACCAGTTGCCCTCAGTGTAAATACTCTTAACCATTTATTTTCTTAGAATAAGGCAAGATGCTACTGCTTCTCTTATCCTGCTATGGAAGGTCACAACCACTGGGTTTAAACAGTGTTCACTTATTGATGGCAGAAGTGTCACTCTTCTCCAGGCTCTGGGAGGACTTGTACTTTCTGAAGAAATGCTTGCATTAGGAAACAACTACTTTATTGGTGAGTGACATGATGACTTTGTTTATCACCTTAGTGGACAGCTGATGGGTTACCCAACATTTAGAGAAACAAAGAGGTAGTTCTTCCCTTTAAGTGCTGCTGAAAGATCCAGAAGTAATGCTGGGTTTAGACATGTTTTAGACATTGGTTCGTTCAAAGCAGAGAAGAGGCGCGCTGACTTCTTAAATGGATGGCACCATTCAGTTTAAAATCTAGATGGTGATTTTTGCCCGATCCCTTTAGATGATGCAAGGTATTTTACATGTGCAGTATTCATCAACTGTGAAGCTTTTGGCAAATGCTGCAGTAAATAACTGTGAATGTTTCGGGTGTTTCTTTGTTGGATATTGTATCATGGGTTACCTTCTAAAGAAGCTTAAACATGTACACAGTAAACTCGAGAAAATATATTCAAATATAATAAGGAATCTGATCTTTCTATCAGTGTTTACTTCCATGACTTCTCTTCTAGTTTTGTCTTTGTGAATATGAAACCTTAGAAATGTGCTATATGTTTAATGGAGCAATTAAAACTTTAGCATCTTTGTGGAAGGGCTGTAATGAAAATAGCCTGATAAGTTATTTTTAAGTATATGGGAAATAATACTGATTCAATGCAGTATTTGTGTCTATGCATAATAGGCTTAATTGAATTGATCTTTCTGGACAGCTGGTTTATTATACCAATGACAAGAAACCAAAGTGATCGTAATAATGACACTTACTGTAATCTGCTTGAAATGATGTATATCTTGCAATGAAGTATAAGATGCCACAAATTGTTATTCACCAAATAAATGTAAAATTAAAAGCTTTCTGATGAGAAACCATTGGGCCAAATTCTAATTGTGTGGATAATACCAGAAAAAAACCCACCACAAGTGCAGTAAGTGCCATGTTTTCTCCTTTTTGAGATGTCGAGCAAAGTTATTGCTTGAAGGTTGTCAGTATAATCATGTCATCACCATCAGCAATGGTTTCTTTTAGTGATATTTATTTTCTTCAAATAATTTTCAAAGTCCTTGTATTTTATTATTTACTTCCTTACAACACAGGTTTAGCTTGTCTTTTTGTTTTGTTTTCTTTTAACCTAGTTTTGCCCTTAGTTTATCGCTTAAAACTCTCCTCCTCTGTCATCCTCAGGTATAAATTTTTACATTTGCCTTGAGGAAGTAAACATGCAATAAAAATAAGTAAAAAACTTGCTGGAGACAGGTGAATTTTTAATTTTTATGCACTCCTGAAAGTACCTGAAGACACATCGTGGTTGGTCTATAAGCTCCCGAAAAGAGGTCCTCGGCTGCTCTGTGACAGCTCCACTTGTCTGTACATGTCATATAGCACAGGCTATTAATTTAGATAATTAAATCAAATATTGTCTTCCACATTCATTTTGCCTTATTCTGTTTTTTTTCTGTAGCTGTCTTTCTGTCACTGGGATTTTTGCTTTGAATTGCTTACTGTGTGCTAGGTAACATGAGGTGAAAATACACTTTTTTCCTTGATGATTGTAAAGTAAGGTTTAGTTTATAAAGATTTTCCCAATTATCTCGCTTATTTCATGCAGTCCAACTTTTCTGACACCTCTTATTTTACTTCCATCTGGGTTTTGATACTGCTTTTGGTCTTATTTTTAGTGAAATTCTCTGTAGAGTTCCTTAGTTGTTGTAATCCAACCTGATTAATGTAAGGAACAGGAATCATGAATGTGTATGCGTGGAACAGCAGGCAGGCTCCAACGACACACTGCTACAGTCAGGAACAGGAGCTTCTGAGTGCTTAGTGAGGATGAGCGCAGATAGAACGCGTTGGAATTCTTACAAATCCTATTTTTTTTTAGCAAATGGATGGATTGCATTTAGTGCTCTTGATAGAAAATGAATACGAAACATTCCCCCTGCATATCTTTTAGTCCTGAGGCGTTGCAACTCTGTACTATGATATAATCAAGTAATGAGAGAACGCAAACCGTTTTCCAGAGTAAAATACTTTATGTGGCCTTAATTTAAATATAGCTTTCCCCTGAATAATGTCCTTTTATTAAAACACTTGAGCAGAAAAAGGGTTGAAATAGGGAAACTAAAACATGAATTTATTCATTTAAAAGTGGTGTGACCTAATCAGCATTTCTTGTAAGAAAGAGAACACCAAATAGCCTCTGGATTTTCTTCTCAGTTGAATGGCAATATTGTGCCTGCTTTCCATCCTCCGTTCTAACCCAATAAAGTCTAAGCCTTGGGTGTAAAATTTAAGAAGAAGCTCAATAATTTGGTGTGAAAAATACTGAATTTTATTTAAACTCAACTGAAGCCCATCCCATGGAATGGGCTGCCCAGAGAAGTGGTGGAGGCCCCATCCCTGGAGTTGTTCAGGGTCAGGCTTGATGGGGCTCTGAGCAACCTGCCCTTGGTAGAGATGTCCCTACTTGGGTAGGGAGGTGGGGCCAGATGACCTCTAGAGGTCCCTTCCAGCCTCAAACATGCTACGATTCTATGATTTCGCTCAAGTTTATTTAACAGGAATTAAATCCTCAGATTGGATCCAGTTGTATGGAAATGTGTGTGAATCTGACACAACTCCCTAAAGCTTTTGGTTTTCAGTAGTTTAGTTTACAGTTTAAAAATCAGATAAGTAAAGTTTTACCTGGCGAAAGCTTTCCATATGGATTCTTGATGATTTTCTATAAAAAAAGCAATAGCATAGCATGTGCTTTTATCAATAATACTTAAGCTAGAGCAATCAGGAGGATACGAGAGACTGGAGGATGCTGTACCCATGGACTCGCACAGTAAGGCTGTGGACTGTTCTAGCTGAGACATTTATATAATTTCCTCTTAATCTGTTTATTCAAATGAGGTTTTTCAAGGAGTCTTGTCTTGGTGAATTCTGTGCAGGGTAATTCTTCTGACCTTTTAAAATGTTTCTCACTGGAATGGTAAAAGAAAAATCACAGAATCGTGGAATCATTAGGGTTGGGAAGGACCTCTAGGATCATCAAGTCCAACCTTCATCCTAACATCTCTCTATCCATTAGACCATGGCCTCAAGTGCTACATCCACCTGTTTTTTAAACACCTCTAGGGAAAAGAGGAAGACCTGAGTGGTTTGGGTTTTTTTTCATGCGTGTGTTTTTTGATCTACACCTTACTTGAGTCGCTTATCACTGGTTTTTGTTATTCAGCGAGGTGCTTAACCTCTTGCGAGTTTTTCTGAGCAAGAAGGTTATGTCAAAGACAAAGCATTTAAGGAAATATTTTTTAGTTTTGTTTTATTTATTTGTGGCAGAAATTTCAAGTTGTTTAGACAAGATGGAAAAGACTCAAAAGTTGTCAGTAATAAACCGATTTGCTGATCGTGTGTTTCAGGGTCAAATATCTAGAAAGAATGGAAAGAATGCTGTGTGAGAGATCTAAAAATAGACACCATGTTCATAGTGCTGTTCACCCCAGAGGCAGCACCTGCACTGCATGGGAGCAAAGGGTTTGAGGAAAGGACAAGTGTATATAACACAGCTAAGCAAACAAGAGCAGTCTGTTTTCTCTAGTGTGTCTGCTCAAACGGCCGCTGCGTTTGTGAGCCATCTTTTGCAGTGCAGGAAAAGTTATGATGCTGTGATTATGCAGCATGATTACATTGTTAAATTACAGCATTTAGCCATTAAAATAAGCCCCAACAGAAGAGAAAGTACTCACTTGAAGACTGGCTTGTATTGTCTCTTAACACTTCCTTACTGTGACTGTTTTCTTTAGAGTATATTTAATCAGTTTGTAAGATTTGATGCTACCCATCTGCCAGTCTCCTAAAATAATTTATTATGTATTGTTAGAAAGGATACTTATTAGCTAATGGGGAAAAAAAAAAAATAAAAGTCCAATATGATTCAGGTTTCAAAGAGAAAAAAGGCCCTAAAAGTACTGATTTATATAGTAGTCTGGGTGGGTTGGGTGTATAGTGATGTGTCCCAAGTTACTGCTAGACAAGGTAATCACTAGATGGTTGATCTGTAGTACAAGCCAGGTTAACTGTTGATCATAGAATCATGGAATCATTAGGGTTGGAAAGGAACTCTAGGATCATCAAGTCCAACCTTCATCCCAACAGCTCTCTCTCCATTAGACCATGGCCTCACTCTTTTTTAAACACTTCCAGGGATGATGACCCCACTACCTCCCTGGACAGCCTATTCCAGTGCCCAACCATGCTCTCAGTGAAGAATTTCTTCCCAGTAACTAATCTAAACCTCCTCTGGCACAACTTGAGGCCATTTCCTCTCATTTTATCATTAGTAGTTTGGGAGAAGAGACCAACACCAGCCTGGCTACAACCTCCTTTTAGGTACTTGTTAGAGAGCAATAAGGTCTCTTCTCAGCCTCTCTAGACTAAACAAGCCCAGTTCCCTCAGCCTCTCCTCACCAGGCATGCTTTCCAGACCC
>VWZY01002795.1:55674-83216 GCA_013399075.1 Chloroceryle aenea
TCAATGTCCTTCTTGCACTGTGGTGCTCTAAAGTGGACACAGTGCTCAAGGTGTGGTCTCACGAGTGCCAAGTACAGGGGCACGGTCACCTCGTGATCTCTGCTCACTCTTTACAGCAAAAAAACTGAAATCCAAGAGGATTTCAGAAGTTTTGTGCTCAAATTCAGGACTTAAAAAAAGAAAAAGTATTTTATAGAGGGCATTTCTGTATAGCAAATGTTTCTAATATCTCTACAGAAGAATATCTGTTCTGTGGAGTACTATGGGTGGGTATCAAGATTTGCCAAAGAGACAGGTGAGGAAGAGGAGGGAATGAACCATATTTTTAAATAAAGATGGCAATTAAGGGATCAACATTTAAAATATATTTAATAATGGTTAGTCTGCTGTTTTCTTCAGTAGAAGTATAGCCTCATACAATTTGTTCTTTGAAGGCAATGCATGATTATTGTATAAACTGTCATATTTATGAAATGTATTCGTTTGAATTCAGGATCTTCATATTTTTATGCTAGCAATACTGGTACTAG
The DNA here is from genome assembly GCA_013399075.1 of Chloroceryle aenea. Taxonomy (NCBI): domain Eukaryota; kingdom Metazoa; phylum Chordata; class Aves; order Coraciiformes; family Cerylidae; genus Chloroceryle; species Chloroceryle aenea. The sequence continues at coordinate 56,205 of VWZY01002795.1, forward strand.
AACACTTGATAATGGGTAACTGCAAAACTTTACCTTGTTAAGGTCACCCACTGACTTCTTCACTGCAATATGCCTTGGAAAATTGAAATCAGATGAAATATATTTTGCCAGTCTGGAAAAATGAGATAAGAGCACCCCGATGCACCATCAGTTTGTGCATGAGTCTTGCAGAAAGAAGTTCTCATGAATATTGATAGGTTACAGCGAAGGATCTCTGGTGTTGGCAGTATTGCTTGTTATGTATTTGGGGGCAGGGGGGGAGAAATCTGATCCACCCAACATTGTGCACTTCTTTCTTTCAGGGAATAATATACTGGATTTGGAAATGTGTGCAGGAACATGTATATCTTGCCTATGCAAGTTAATCAGAAGTGCATAAAATTTACTAAATCGATACAATAATACCTCTCTTTGAGAAACTAATGCATTAATATTGTCCTTTAGAAAATAAAAAAAGCCCTTGCCTTGACTTTGAAGGACAATTTGAGCTTGTATGGCCACTCTCTGAAAAATTGCAGTCACACTCTGATTGAAAACTGGAACATTTAATCTGACAACACAGTCTGCTGTCGAAATAATCTAAAAGCCAAAACTGACACATCATAGGAGCAATATTTTTTATTATTTTTAAAAATACATTTTGGAAGTTTTACAGTTCCTGTATACCATCTGTTTCTTCCCGAGTCTGTTAATTTTCTCTGGCACAAAATTAATATACCTGTTTGCTGAGGCAACAGGTCTCTGCTTCACAACTCAAAAGATACACCTGTGGCTGTGAGCTGTATTCAGCTGGAATTTTGCAGTTTCCAGTCTACTTGGTAAACTAGTATAGGTGTACCTACACTGGTATACAGTTAGCAAATTACACTGAACACTCCAATTCTGCTAATAATCCAGAACTTCATAGCCATTTGTTGGATGAATTTGGAAATGGGGTAATAAAATTGTAGTAAAATGGTTATCACTTGAGTTTTAACAAGTGTTTCTTTTGTGATTTTGGGCATAATGTAGAGCACAGACTTGGTAGTGCTGTCTCTGTGTCCATTCCTTTCTCCAAAAACCACCAAACAATGCAGTTAGGTTTTCAGGTCTTTAACATGGTAATTAGGATATTAACTCTGTTGAAAAAAGCTGTTTCTCATCAGCTTCCATGATAAAATGCTGGAAGAATTGCCCTTCTGCCTTGGTGTGCCCCCTGCTGAAGCTGCCATAGTGGGAGCTGTTTCAGAAAACCAGTAGAACAGGCAGCTAGGTACGAGTATTTTGCCTCCATTTCCCCCCAGGTAATAGGATAGAAAAGTTTGTAAATCTATAGTTGTTAAAAAATGCTTGTAAGTAGCTTGAAATTGCTTGCTTTTTGACTTTGTGCTTTATTTAGCCCTTCCATAATGCAGCTTAAGCAGCAGCTTTTATGAAATATTGCTACATTCATGGTTTTGTTGGTCTTCTTATAAAATAAAAGGAAAAAAAATATTTCTAAGAAAAAATGCTATTTTTCAGATAAGACCTCATATAATAAGGTAGAAGATTTAACATTTAATATGAATGAATATTTTTATCTGCAGAGAAATAAAATCCTGAAGCACAATCTTTAAATTATCATGCTTGTTTTCATCAAGGCAAAGCAAAACTGCTGTAGACCAGGTGTGTAATCTGTTTTGCTGCAAGATACTCAGTCTTTTAGATCAGTACAATTTAACTAATTGGTTTAAAATATAATTATCAAGTAATGAAAATGTATTTCCCTAAATATAATTGGTAGCTGTGCAAACTCACTTGAAGATGGAAGCTGTTGCATCTTTATGGTGAGATGAAGAATATGGCTGCTATTTGGATGCCAGCACTGATAAGGCAATTAGCTTGAATTCCACCAAGCTGTTTGAAGTTTTGCCTAAAAAGAAAAAAGAAGGTTTGGCTCCTCAGACACCAGAGATGGGTTGCATTTTCCTGAGTGTGTGAGCCGTAGGTATATGTGTACCAAAATGGTAATATTTCCCTACCCAATATGCTGACCTGCCTTTCCAGTGCAGTCAAGTATAACTTAATTGTTATTATATCCTGACCTGTAAATTAAGTATAACTGCCCTAAGCAGTTATTTGCTGTCCTGATGCTCTTTGGATTATTTAATGAATCTCTTTGCAACATCTCATCATACATGGACAAGTGGTCACCACTGATGTGACTGCAGGAATATTGAATGGGTGTGCAAAAATGCTGTATTAAAAGTAAATAAAAAAAACTATGGAGATATTTTGTAACAAATCAGTCTGATGTTTCTAGCTCTTTTTGTGTGGCTGTAGGATTTGGGATTGGGAGGTAAGTTCTACCAGTCTCTTTTGGATAGTGCGTATGGTATTGTTGCAGGTCTTAAAATCATGTGTGTATTTCCATCGGAAAAAAAAAAGTTTGCTGTGTGTTGAAATCTGTTTTACTTAAGCAAGAACTGAAATAGGACAATTTTATTTCATAATAGGAGATGTGTGAATTGAATTCACCAAAAGCCCCGTAATCGAGTTACTCTAGCTTTAACAAGTTACCACGTGCCAGCTGAGCATCTGTGCGAGCTCAGAGCCCATGGCATATGTGCAGTCATTTGACTTAACCCTCTTTGGACTAAACTAAATCACATTGCCTTGCACAAGCCACAGTTTGAGTGTTCAGGCAGCTCTGCCCGGCCGATGCGCGGTGCTGTGTGTGGAACTGTTGAGCTGCTCTTACTCAAGGCAGCCTTGCTGGTGGGGGGGTTTGGTGACAACTGCTTCAGTTCATGGGCCTTTCATTTTCACGCGCGCAGTTTGGCGGCAGGGCCCTGCTGTAGGCCGCGCTGGGTGTTGTGCTCAGCTGTGCACGCATCCCCGGGGCTCTGGACAGAGGAGCCAACCTTCCAGAAAACAGCAGCAGCAGAAGTGCCAAGGGCATAGAAAGTTCAACCAAGTGTTAATTTCAGTGCCATTTGTAAAAGATGAGGCAAAACTTCAATCATTTGGCCGGAATCCAGGCCATTCTAAAGAATGTTGTTAGGCTATATGAGAAATGGCATCTTTAAAATATGATAAAAACCAACATCCTGCCCTGCCTTTCGTCATCAAATTACATGTACGTTGTCTTGCAGACAAGTAGATGTAAACATTAGATGGTTTACTTTTTTAATGCATTGTATTATGTTTAAAGATAGCATCTAAATAATTTTTACTCTTTAGAGTCATCTTCAATTATTCAATAAAGTATTAGAAATTACTTAGTATTTGCTGCTACTTCTAGCAGTCAACAGTGGGAAGTCGGTTTTCTAGTCTATCCTTGGAGGTTCATCTGCTCAAATTTGTAATGCTTGGTGAAATACCTTTTGTTTGTTTACTTTTAAGATTTCTTTCTTCAAATATGACTTCTCTGACCAAGTCACAGTCAAGATATTTACCTTCAGTTGATCACATGGTTTTTCACATCTTGGACAGACCACGTAACCTGACCTGTAAAATAGGGATACCAGTGCAAGGTACATGTGAGACACATTTAAATAATGGTTGTGAAAGGCTTTGAGATATTCAGCTGTTAGTGTAAAATACGGTACAGTGTATTTAAAAGTAGGGTAGTCACTCATAAGTCTAAGTTGAACCAGTCACGACAAATAAATCCTTGGCTAGCCTGCCTTGACATCCCATCCACCACAGGACCCCTTATCACAGTCCCAGCTATGTCATTTGTATTCTGACACACTCAACTGCTTTTGCAAAGTGTGGTATCAGAGATGCTGGTGGTCTACATTTGTGCCCAGAATAGTTCACTGCCGGCTTGGCAGCACTGAGATGCTGACAGATAAGCACATGATGGAGAAATGGTGATAGAGGACATCCATTAGGTTGGTCTTGTCACCCTTTGCTGGGCTTTCACTATTATTTTGGGCAGTAAGTAGAATCCTTGAAGCAGTGACAGGAGGTCACGCTCTAGCCTACTCTCACATTTCCTTAATAAACTGTATGCAAGTAGTTTCATAAGTCTAAGTGTACTCTTGGTACGTGACTATTTCACAGGCCTAACATGGGTTTTGGTCCAGTCAAGCTACTAAGGTAGATTGTTTAGTAACAGTGAAATTCAGAAATTGCCATTTTGGTATCGAGGAGATGTAATGGAGCACGTGTTTGGGGATTTTTCTGTGCTAAGTGAACCCAACCGGTTTGCTCAGTTCATAAATGCAGTTTTCTGAGACCCAGATTTTGTTACATCTGTGTAACATCCTCTTTGTCAGTCTGCTGCTGATCGAATTGCAGTAATGTTACTGAGTATATACCTTGGCCAGCAGCACATTTATCACTGTACTGGAGATTGTCTGAGAAGAAAGTATGTGTTTGATTTTTTTCAAAGTGCACGATGAGTTTTCAGTGTTGGTAGAGAAGGAAGAAAGCATTTCTATTTTTAAACTGAATGTGGAGACAAAATCAATTTGGAGAAGAAAAGAAATGTGATAAGTTTTACAGTCACATACCACCACAAAAAAAAAATATTTAAATTGCTGGTTTGTGTGAATTTTTTAAAAAGAAAATATTTGAAACAGTTATTGAAGCAATTCTTGCTAAAATCTATATATACTTTCAAAAGCAGTATCTGACCAAGGGTTCTGTGCCACAGCACAGTAAGCATGCTGGTTTATATAGAATTTGGGAGAGCTGTACCCACTTGTGAGTAGTGCTATTTGTGGGCAAAATATCAGTTCTGTTAATGCAGCTGTATTTTTGTGTCCCCAGATGCTGTGTTGCCTGGCAGTGTCATTAGAGAATGATCTCAAATGTTCTGTACAAATATCTCATGGTACTGATGGCACAGAATGCTGCTGCATCAAAGATTGTAAATGTCATTGATTACCTATTTCTCCTATTTCTCCCTCCTTTTTTTTTTTTCTTTTCTGCTTATGTGTGATAATTTTCCTAGGGCAAACTGGGAAAGGATCCTGACCATTTTTTCAAATTCTTCAGAGCAATATTAGTGTCGAAGCCCTGAGGGTATTGATAGACCTTAATGCCTTGACAATCTCACAATCAAGTGTATCATGAGTACATCATGTTATGCTTTTCCATTGGTTAGGTCTCTAATACGCGCTGAAGACAACTTCCATGAAGGAGTGGGAGGGTTGAGCACTCTCTCATTGGTAGTCACTGTACTGTACACGGGGAATGCTGTGGAGAAATTACATCACCTTACTCTGGGGGCCTCTTTTTGTTTTCCTACCCATTTGGAGTTACAAAGGTCCTTAGTACCAGGTCTATGCCCTGTGCAGCCAATCTGTAGGCACATAAGTACTTGTCTTTGAGAATTCCACTGCTCTGCAAGATGTTGAAGTTGGCTACTGACCCTAAAAGCTTTTGGTGTGGGAAATCGGTGAGAGAGAAACGGAGAACAGATGGAAACTGATAGACTTCCCACTGCTGTCTCATTTCCTTGGGAGACCAAGCTGAGAACAAGTTAAAAACTTGGGGACTGATGCTTCGTAGTGAGTGCACAGAGCCCTTGGCAGTCATTCTCTCACCCAAGAAACCTTTAAGTGGACTCAAAACCCAATACTTTTGTGAATTGCAACTTTAATTTAGGGAACTATTACTGTATTTCTGCTGTAAAATGATAATCTATTGTTTCAGCTGTGGGTGAAAATATGTTGGGATGCATACATTCACTCTGTGGAATACAGAGAAATCCATTTGAGCCACTTGGAATAAACAAGAGTGTGTGGGTGGGTGGCAGGCAGTGGGTGTGTACCTAGAGTTAGTTGTCATTTTTGGTTCAGTCTGTTGTCTTCCGTTAACATCCTATGCAGTAGTTTAACGTTCTGAGCTGGTGGCCTGTCAGCTTCAGTCTTTCTTATTTTGGCAGTCCACTGCAGTCTGGCTTGCTGGCCTCAGTCTGCCCTGCACAGAAGGAGGGTATTGTTCAGAAATGGGGCTTGCGAGGGAAGCAAATCACTTTGTGTAGTCTAGAAAATCTGCAGTCAGCCAATTAACCTTTGCATAGTGATGATCTGAATGGCACAATACGCTCTTCCTGAAAGCACTGGGACACAACGATGACACCTGTCATCTTTTTACTTTATTTCTTAATTTTTTTTGTTCTTAACAAGTGAAGCGAGCTGTAAACAAGCTTCTGAAATTATTCTGTACCTGAAAGTTATTAATAGACCTTAAGAGTCACTCCAGTTCAGTCGCTGTTACGGGAATTGGAGAAGGAATTAATTGAAGTGCATTGACCTGACTTTATCAGGGGGTGATATTTGGATGATCGGACACGCTTCTGAGATCTCTAGGGTGTAAGGTTTGATGAAAGTTATATGCAGCTTCTACAGAGGAAAAATAAATAGCTGTGTTTTTATTTTTCTAGTATTTAGAAATTAGATAAGATAATTAGAAATTACAGGAAAATATGTGGCAATCCAGTGAGAGTAATGATTTTTTTTTTATTTTTTTTCCCCCCCCAGTGGTTTGCCTAAGGGCTTTTGATACCAAAATAGTAACAAGTTTCAAAGCACAAAGAAGGTTGATTTAATATTCCTTCAGGGAACTGTCCTGAAGAATATGTAACAATCTGCTTCAGACAAGCAAATGTGAACCCAAAGAGATTCTCTAAATACCACATTCTTCCGAGCATTCTCACATAATTGCATGACTGCCAGTGACAGTCGCATTCAATTGTTAAAGGAAATCATTTTGGCTGCATCTTTGAACAGATGGGTAAAAATGGGGTGTGTATTCAGGCCAGAATAAATTGCCTTGCTTTGAGGAGGTCAGCAGATTACAGTAATCTTCACTAGCCAAAACAGATCATTAGGCACTTGGAACTATCTCAGTACTTTTTTGTTGTTTGGTTTTTTTGTTTGGTTGTTTTTTTAATCTGGTCCTTTAGAATATTTAGTTAACTTGTAGAGACTATACTCAAACTGACGTCTTCTATATTAGACATGAGATTTTCCTGCTTTGAAGATACAGTTTAAGGATTATAGCTGTCTATGCTAGAAACAAGTTGTTCAAAGCATGGGGCATTTTTAAAAGTGAAATCTAAAACAGAAAGAATGGAAGTCTTCCTTGTGACCTTCTGTGGGATTCATAGTCATGCTTGACTCTGTCCTATGCTGAATGTAAGTACAATTTAGCAGCTGTTCTGGTAAGAGAATTCACCTGAAATTCAGAGTGTTTCACGAAACTTTGTTGCATTACACTATAAATGTTATGCTGTGCTAATTTTTTTTCTGCCTGACTAAATACTATGCTGTCTCCAGTCTGTAATGCAAGGAGCTAGACTGTGTCTTTGGAGGTTTAGGCTGTAATGGATGTGAAGTGTCCATTTTTACTTAATTTCTCCCACTATTAAGTTCTAAGAAAAGTATAATCCTGCAGCAGTTCCCTGTCTGTAACTTTCTACACTGATTCTACAACCAGCCTAAGGCTCTTAGGAGTCTACCTACATTAAGGATATTGAAGTCCAATTTAAGTTGGGCAGTTTTTAGAAGGATCTTTGAGGTTTTTTTATGCATACATTCTTCATGCACTCTACCAAACCACACTTTTTATGTCACTGCGCATTTATTCTGCCACAAGCTCCCAAAACAAACCAGCAAACTGATGCCTCACGTAGAAGGGCTGTAACCCAACATTTTCCTGTTTTGTTTGTCTATACCCAGTGTAACGCCTCATAGAGTGATCGGAGCAAAAAATAATACTTGCAATTACAGAAAGAATTGCTGTCAAGCTGTGTGTGTGTGTTCTTGCAATCTTCATAAAAAATACAGCCAAAGGGATTGTCCACCTGTTACCCATGTAATGCAGTTTATGATTTGTGTGGTTTTGAGCTCTGAGGTAACTTTTATACATGAATTTAAACATTTTTCTCCACTGAATTTTGTTTTGATATTCCCTGTCTTTAAAAAAAAAAAAAAAAAATCCAACAAAAAAACTGAAGGAAAAAGTATTATTAGCACATCCAAAGTAGCAGGCAAAAGGGATCTGATTATTTGAGACCTAAAAAAGGATAGCAGATAAGAGTTCAGGAGTAGATCCATTTCACCAGCCTGAATTCATTTTATTAATCCATATAATCAATGTTTGTTTCCAAACTATGTTCTAATTTGTATTTCCATGTATTATATTTAGATAGGTGTGTATGAAATATGAGCAATGATGTTCTTAGCTGACCATTTCTTTGTTTAGTTTGACTTGTTTGTCCAGCAGTTGAGCATTAATATATATTAACACACTTTCTCAGAAGAATTTTTTTATTTTTTAAGGTTTTTTGAATGATTCAGTCACTAAGTGCATTGTGGCTCTACGCTTGACTGTGATAGTGAAAGTCAGCACCTGCATGCCAGTGGGCAACCATTCAGATAAACTTCAGTGTTCGGGGAAAGGAAAATGTATCACCAAACCAGATGAGGTAAGGTAAATTTAGCAAGAGCTTCCTCTGTTGTGGAGATTCTGTGATAATAAGAACACGGGTTAAATTGTACTTGGTCCTCTGAGTGCATGCAGACAGCAGCAAGGTATAACAGGCTTCTGAAGCTCACAGATGTTACTAAATAATAACAATATATTTGCTCTTCCTAAAAATGAAGCACTTAAACAAAATAACTGATATGAGATGCAAAGATTCATGCCCTGCCTTGGCAATAAAAACAATTATTCACATCAGATCTAAGGTTACCTGTACTGCATCATATTGTCACTGCACAAGAATATCTCTTTGAGATGAGGAGCACATGGTGGGCACTTGGGGTGCCCAGTCTTCAGACCAGTGCATTCCAGTTGAAATCTTCAGCCTTTGTTAGATTTTAGGTCTGGCTTAATCTAGCACTTACCTCTCCACATCTCAATATTTGCTCACTCAGGAATCACTGATGGGTGCAATGGAATTGTCTGAACATTATAATGAGAAGAAATGGAATGGAGTAATTTGGTAATGTTTGGAAGCTTTCCTGGTATGGCTTTCTCCTTCACATAATACTACACCTAGAGATGACAATGGGGATAGCAATTCCACTGGCCACTGTGAACTTTTTGTGTGATCCAGTAATGTGAGAAAATGAGAACCAAATGTGGCAAAATTTGCAGTCCATATACTGCTTTTACCAAGCCAGACTCACCTCCTGTGAATGAGATCCTCTGTTCCTTTCTACACCTGTTGATTTTATTTCATGGATTAAAAGTCATTTACAGCACATACATGCACAGATAAGATTTGCTTTTATTAATATTCATTTTGGAGATAAAAGCAATAGTAACTGTTGAGTAAATATTAACAGCTGTGAGCACAGAAAATTTGGCATATTTAGAGAATTCACTGTTAGTTCATCTGCTGTCACTTTCTGATTTAAAATCTCAATAAGCACATTTGACAGAAAACCAACATTTTGAATCGTAACGACAAGAATTAGATTGCTACAGCAATGTGTGTATGTGTGGTAGTGCTAGTATCTGGAATAATTAGATAGTATTTCTCTAAAATGAAATCTTCAAATGCTTGAGGTGATGCGTGAACAGAACTTTTGGAAGATGTGTTTAGAAGTAACCACTGTTCCACCCGACCATCTGGCTGCTGTCCAAAGAAATGATCCTTTCAGATACTGTCTCCTATTCCATAGTCCACTTTACTATATTTAATATTTTTAACCTATAAATTCAGCATTTTGATTTATGTAAATTATATGTTCAAATTTAATATATATGAGCACATCAAAATGTCATCTTACTACATTTTTCATCAAGTTGAGAGTTAAAAATTCCTACGTTAGGAGATCTGGAGGACAACACTAATTTGGAACAGCTGATCACTGCTGTCTTTAGGGACCAAAGTGATCCCTGATGTGTTTTCCACCAATGCTATGTGGAAATACTTTATATGTTTTTAGTTAATTGATTAGTTCTTAATAGGAGCGATTATCTGCTTCACTGATAGCCACTTTCCTGTGTAGCTTACATGAATTACCTTCAAGGTAAGTTACTGTGCTATGTGATTATAATAAATTTGACTGTGTTTTGCTTGCCTGTCTTTCCTTTCCATTGAACTACACCCCTGTTTGGAAACTTGTAATTGCTATGTGTGAGCTATTCAGAGCTGGTTTGTGAAGGTAAATGCTGGGACGCGTATAAACTGATAAGGGATTTGTGGCACTCCTGGTAAATAACATGACCATAATTTTGAGTTTTGGAGAAGTATTATATTAATTCTGTTTAAACTCTATCAGTGTATATTTGTAAGGAATAATGAGCTGGTGCTTTTTTGAGTGAAGGTATTATTATTTGTATGAAGATTATTTTTTTTCTAGTTAGGTCACAGCTTATTCACATAGAGTTAACACCAGTAAAAACAGAATATAAAATACTAACTCCATCTCTTTGTTTGTAGTTCCGGGCACATCCCTCATCCTGCATTAGGGTGGTTGTGCCCGGGACAGCCTCGGTCTGGCCCTAAGGAGCTGACTTTGAAACACAGGAGAGTGAGTGATGTTGCCATCTAGTGTCTAATGAACAGGCAACGGAAGAAACCGCAGCTGAATCTGTGTGACAGATGAGGAAGCTTTCCTTGCTTCCGTTCTTTGACACTTCTCTGGCAACCTTACTGGGCTAAAGATTTTTTTTTAATCTCATTTAATTATTTTATGACTAAGAAAAGTGTGCCATGTCATGCCTACTACAGGTATTTTAAATCTTTAACAGCTGTAGTGCTCCTGAGCTTTCTTAAGCAGCAGGGTTTGGAAAAAGTGGCAAATATATTCAGAAGAAGACCTGGTTTGATGGAATTGAAGGGGTGTGTAACAACTGAAGTAACTTACTGAAGGGAGCCTGTGGGAGCCTGCCCGTCACATAAACGATGCACCTTGTAGTAGCATTTTGTAATGGTAAATCTACACATTACCTATTCTGATGGCTATTACTGTCTATAAATGTCATTTCTCAGATGGAAGAAAAAATTGTATAGTGATTTAGAAATTATGGATCTGATCCTGGCCTCCTCACTCACCTCATTGAAATTATCTGCCATCATCAAAGATTTCAGCTGGAGAATTGGTGGAAGTTTAGTATTTCAAAGAGGATCTCTGTGCAGCTGATGTATTTATGGCAGCTACTGTTGCTATGAACAGGAAAACAACAAAAACATCTTTGTTCAGCTAAGTATTCAGGGAGCATATATTCTTTGAAAATTTGTTGCAAAGTACATATCCCTTTGTTTTTAGCCCACTTTTTTCTGCGCCTGTGAGGATGGGTATCGGGGTTCCCTGTGCGAAGAACTGGACGCTTGTCAGAGCCAGCCCTGTCAGAACAATGCCACCTGCACCAATGTAGCACAGAAACACAACAGCAACAGCTTCACGTGCAGCTGCCCGCACGGTAGGTCGTGGGTTACACCTCAAATAATGCATTTTTGTTTTAACATTCAGTGCATATCTTTTGCAGAGCAGTGAACTGTGTAACTTCAGAAGGAAAATACAACAAGGTAAGGGCAGCTTTTAAAAGGATGTGGAAGGCTCTTCATGTGTGAAAGATGCCAAAGAAAGGACACACCTGAATCATAATCCAATGAGTGGATTATAACTAATAGAACTTTATCTACTAAGAAGAAATGACCAAAATTTAGTTTACATCAGCTTTTTCTCATCTGTCTTTTTCCTTTTCAGTGTAGATTTTAAGAATACATTGTAACTAACCTTTCAATAATCATACTTGGATTGTAACTGCTAAACTCTTTTTCTTCAGTTGGATGACTCAAATAGAAGAAAATTCTCTCCACACACTGCAGTTGCTGGACTGTGCCTCAGAATTAGGAAAATTTTTTAAATATTCATAAACTACCCTAAGTAATTTGTGGCTTTGGTGAATGAAAAAGTGTTTGGGTTCTCTGAAGTTATTTTAGGAGTATTTGCTTTAAAATTTTTATCAAATGACTATAGACATCTTAAGTGAAATTAAACTAAGTATGATGGTCGTGCTCTGGAGAGTAAATTAAAGATACATGCTGATGGAGACAACCTACCTAAATGGCTGTTACAGAAAACTCTTTACACTTCAAAACCAAACTCAGTTATCATAACAGAGCAGTTACTTCAATATACATATTTTCTAAAATTATTTAAAAATAGAAGTTGGCTAAGATTGGGACCAGTAGCAGATAATTTACCTGGCTTCCTATAAACATTTTACTGAATTTTTTCATTTCTGTAATATTGGCCCGTCGATACGAGAGAAAAGGAGGACTCACCTCAACAAGAAATAAAAAAAAATAATAAAAATTAAAAGGCAATAGGCTTCCAGAATAGGCCTTAAGATCTGCAGAACATAAAAGGAATCTCATAAAAAGCAGGTGGAGAAATGAACAATTTGGCCAGGTTTCTAATGCTTGTGTCTGAATGATTATTGATTTGCTTTAATTGTGGGTAGGTATTAGTGTGCCTTAAATTTATATAACAGGTGCATAAAAGTCTTTATTGGAATATAATTTTAGTATAAAATACTTTTAAAATACTTCAAAATTCTTGGTTTGTGTTAAAATAAAATTAAAAAAAAAAGCCTTAGGGGGAATATTTATGATAATTATGATGTGCCTATTGTAAATCCTGAGTGTTCCAGTAGGAAAATGGAATGTTTTCAGGTAGCACAGCTGAGTTCTGCACAGTAACACAAATACACTTCTGTACCAGATTCCAAAGGTACCACTGCTTTTGTTAGATAGACTTAGATCAAATCTGTGACAATTCCTCCTCCTATTGATCAGTTGCAAATTATAGTGCCTTGATAAAGCAGATGTTATTTTATTTGTGTAGTGATATAAAATCCCAGCTGACTTTCTTTTTTGTTGCTGTGGGTTTTTTTTTGTTCTTGTTCTTGATGTCTGCACCAAACACTTATGTTTTGTTCTGGGTGTTTTGGGTTTTTTTTTTTTAACATTTGGCTTGTCCATATATTTAAAAGCTCCCTGTGAGTTAAAAACATAGTTGCTGTTAGTGACAGGCATTTTTACTGCTTGCTTCCTAAAGTGTTAACCAGTTGTAGAAGAACTGTTACCATGAGGTGCTAGGAGACAAGGGCTAAAATCAGGACAATTTGTTAAAGAAAACGTATTATTTTACATATTTTGGAAATATATTTCCATTGGTATGTTTACTGTCTTTTTCACTTTAGATTTTATCCTTTCCATTTAAAAGATTTTCCACCTGAAACATAGTACCTGTTCATAGCAGTGCATTGGCAGCGTCACCCAGTCATAGCCCACCACTCTTTAACTGTTGTGTTAATCGTGCTTCTTATGGAAAGTAATTACAGCCTGATGTAGGGCTCCTTTTAAAAAATAAAATACTACTGACTGTGTGTAGTTTCTTCTTCAGTCATGCATCCGGGATAGTTTCCTGGAGGTAGATGAAAATTAGAATGTGTGGGGTTTAAGGAATTTAAGTTTGGAGTGTTTATTTAGATTGTAACTTTGTTCATTTTGGGGGGATGTGTTATAGACATCAGACATATGGAACAAAGTACACTTATGGTCAGACAGTACAGTACACACAATCTGTAGCTTGTGAACTTACAGGAGCTTATTTGGAAGAATTTGCAACTGTGCTGAGCAGTTCTTCACAGCTCCCACTTAAAATAAGCACTCTTTTTGAAGCCCAGAAGTAGGAGCAAATAACAGTCACTCAGCATATGCACAAATAATTCATGATGTCAAGTCTTCTTTAAAGTCTTGCTAGAGATTACTGACTTGCATTCAAGATGTGTTGTAAAACCATTAAGAAACAACTTGTTTTTTGGTTATGTGGGTGCTGATGAGGACCCAGCACCAACTCCATTATACTAGTGCTGTCAGAATATTGCTGCTGATAAAATACAAGTGATAACATTCTGTAGGTTTCCACTACTTATATATGTTTCTTCAGTGAAGTGCCACTTCTAATTAAAACTCTCTTAAACAATTAGAAGTATGTCCTGGAATCTGTTTCTCAGTGTGGTTAATGTTATACAAGATAACTAATGATAGTGTTTCAATGACCTAGTAATACAATTGGTGCCCAAGCCCCATTTTCACTGTGTTTTCTCAATGTTGAGTGCTGTTTTGTAGGTTACACCGGAGAGCTGTGCCAGTCCGAGATTGATCATTGCAGCCAGCAGCCGTGCCAGAATGGAGGTACCTGTTCATCCAGCATCAGTGGATTCAGCTGTCAGTGCCCAGAAGGTAAACAGCAAATACCCATCTCGTACCTTACACAAACTGGTCTTTTCCAGGATGTACTTAGTCTAAATTTGCAGTTATATTTGTGTGTATGTATATATATATTTTTTGGTTTTAATTGCTCCTTAGGCCATAAATGTAAGCAGAAAAAAAAAAATCTGTATGAGAAATGTTTGTTTTATCAGCAAAAGTATATGAAGTATGGGAGGAGTTGAGTGTTTTTGGCATATATGCACTTCAGTATTATTCTCTTGTTCTCCGGCACCTCTACAGCAGAAATGGGTCTTAAGCAGTGTGAGAAGGAAGGGTGAATCTGAGGAGATTTAGGATGTTGTCTGATTTTTGTGTTGTCCAACAAATGTGTGTGAGAAAATGTTTCCTTTGTAGGATTTGCACATTTCTGCATATGGGTCAGTTAACTAAAATGTGTAAGAGCAGTATCTTAAAGCTGACGGAACTATTTCAATCACCCAAAATTTTAATTCCTTCTCCTTTCTATTTTGACTTCCTCCTTTACCTGAAAGTCTTTCAGTGGATCTCCTTGGTAAACCCTGCCAGTGTAACTAAGTGAAATGAGGACACCGCAGTGCTGAACTGGGTGCTTTCATAACAGTTTGCTGACTGGAATGACAGATGCCTAAGTTGCTCATAAAAAAAATATCAGGAGTGAAAGCTCTCAATTATGAAGCCTTCTATTAGTTATTTATAATTAAGAATAGAACCTTGAACTAAGTATACTTCTGTTCTTACTTAATCCATACTTACTGTATGGATGTTGTTTTTATTCTGCCAGCACATTACGCTTGCTCTAAGGGGACACGTCTTTGATAACTGGTAATATAAACTTGCTTAATAATGAAGATTATTTGTAATTTGTCCTGACCAATTCCTTGCTTTTCTAGAGTGTTAGACTTGAATGAGTGACCTACTTAACAGCTGTGTTGAACCACAGACACTGACGGTTTGGCAGCGGTGCAGATCTTGTGTTTGTAAGACTTTCAGAAGTTGTTTGCCTTATAATTTGTAGAAAAATTCAGTGAGAAAATTAGTAGATGTTAGACTCGCTTGGTAATTTGCTAGCATTTTTCTTAGGAAATCTGTTCAAAGATCTTTAAGGCAGTTTTGTAGGAAATGGCCTTTCCAATATTAATTGCTTGGAAAGATAGCTATTGGGGTTTTTGGCTGCTTTAGAACGGCCATACTTGTCTTGGTGTGTGGTGTACCTTCCTTGCCCTCTCCCACTGACCATAATGTAATCCATATGCTGACCGTCTTTCTACTTCTCTCCTGCCGCCATTTTTGTTGCTGGCCATGGGACGGGGCCACGGGTGGGCCCAGGTCCCTCGATGGCCACATGCTACAGGGGTGCTGCAGCATGGTGCTGGTGGCAAAGCTCTTCAGTTCAGGGGCTGCGGCCGCTCTCCCATGCAGGGGGTTCCCACCAGAGGCCACCATGCTGTGGGGAGGACAGGGGCAGGCAGCAAGCCCCACCTGGCCCACAGGCCCCGGGCCAGCCAAACCAGGGGCCCTGCACCTCTCCCCTGTGCCGTGACAGAGACCTGGAGCACAGGAGAGGAGAACCTTCCCTGCACCTCCCTCCAGAGCTGCTCTTCCCAGAGAGAGGGAGATCTGATGAGAGGTCATCTGATGTGCCACTGCTCAACATGTTGATAAGCCCTCCTTAGCAAGAGCCTGAGGAGGGAGCACAGCTACCGAGCTTCATGGGGAGCATTCACTCTTCAAACCAACAATAACTTCTGGGGACCTGGGGAGAACCTTTGGGACTGCTGCAAGGGCTCAACATATTGATAGCAGCTCCTCTGCTGCAGAGGAGCAACATCCCTTGTACAGCCATTTCCACAGCTTCGCCCGTGCTTGTCTGTCTCTGTGTCACACCACTTGGTCCTACAGCCTCGTTACCTGCTTTGTTTCTTGAATGTTTTTCTGCTTCTCTTTTCTTTGCCTCTGATCTATATTTGCGTTTGACAACACAATTCCGTTGTGTACTCTGGTTGTTTTGGCACTGCCATTGTACTATCCTGGCGCTGAGGCTCCGCGCTTTGGTCTTTTTCCTTCTGGGCACATTTTCTCAGAATTCCTGTATTTTTGTTTGTTGGCATTTCTGTTTACACAAACCTGCGTCCTTTTCCTGCTTGGAGTCTTTTCAGTCTTTCTGTGGTTTCTGATCTTTCCTTAATGATGTTTCTTTCTTTTTCTGAGCAGTGTACTTTTTGACCCTTCCAGAGGAAAGAAGAAAACAGAAAGAATTACTTAGCAACTTTTAGAAGTACCCCTCTGCTCATTGACTTAGCTAATAGGCAAACATGCCTTTTTGGTCACCTCTCCAAAACCTTTCTAGTCTCCCAGTATTATTTCCCTGTTTCCAGTAACAGCTGTGTTACAGAGTGAGGACAGAATGGCAGAGAGAGCTGTTACTCTGCTTTTTTTTATGTCAACGTGCTCACATGGTATAAATGTTTTCAAAAATCACTGGAGCAACTCAAGAAAAACATTTCACTGAAATACACTTACAACTCTTGTTAAAATCACTTGTGTACATCAACATAAGTTTCCAATGTAGAAAAAGCCTTTGGAGTAGATAGAGGGTTTCAGGGATCTTTTTCTGGACTGCCCAGGTTTATTTCCTTTAGAAAGAATAGTTTTGTGCATGCCATGTCTAATTCTCAGTCCTTGGGATGTGAGAAAAGCATTCTGTGGTTTGCAGGAACAAATGCCACCTTGGGTTGCTCTTCTGAGGGACCCTTTAATAACTTGGCAGCAGCCCCAAAGGTTCTTCCCAGGCCCCCAGAAGTTATTGTTGTTTTGAAGAGCGAATTCTCCCCATGAAGCTCGGTAGCTGTGCTCCCTCCTCAAGCCCTTGCTAAGGAGGGCAGTGCACTGGTGAGCAGCAGAATATGGTAACAAGGTGTCCCTCTTCCATCTTCTTCTAGAAGACAGTCTAATGCCAACGAGCTCAGGAACTCCATGATGTTTTCAAGGGAAAGGAGGGGCTGATTTAACAACAAAATACATTGTCTAAATTTTCTAATGACCGCCCTTCCCATGATTCTTCCTTCTTCTTTTGAGGTATTATCCCCTCATGGAAGCATATTTTCAGAGCTTCTGTTTGGGTTTTGAAGAGATTGGTTATTTTTTAAATGAAACAAAGGATGGTTAATTGAAAATTGCAGATGCTATTAGCTTGCAGTTTTGCTTTTTTTTTTTTATTTGCATGTTCTCAAATTTTCCAGTTTGAAAAAACCCTATCAAGAACCCATGATAGCTTTCTACATTAAGTCAGGTCTCTTGCTCTGCTGCTCTTCTCCTCCTGTGCTTATTAGTAACTGCTTGTTGAGAAGAGGCCTTTCTTTCTGTAGTGCTAATTCGACACAGTGGGGGAAAGGGAGCCAAGGGGTGTAAAAACTGGAGCTAGAGTGTGGTTAGGCAGAAAAGGGTAAGAGAAGATGGGAAGCATCACAAAGGGAAAAGAAAAAGATGGCAGAAAAAGGAATGGTGTGGAAACGGTGAGGAATAATCTCGAGACTGTGCATTCTTGTACAAACGAGATCTGTGGTTCGTGAAAGAAGCAAGTGATAACTTAAAAGAAGCTAAGATCCAAGGCATAGAAAAAGCCTAGATCAGATATGAACCTTTCATGATTATTCTTTAGACAATTTTACTTTCTTAAGTGTCCATTAGTGAAAAAAATTTCATTATGCTTGCAGATGGCATTTTCTGTGTGATGCATTTTAGATTTTAATGTCCAAAATATGTCAGAAAATAAACTGCTATCTGATGTTGTCGAGTACTAAAGAGAAAATGGGATCTTTATATTCAAATGTATAGAGATGAGCCTTAAGCAGTATTAAGGACTGAGGAATTTGTTCCAAATGTTGACTTTATTATTGTGAAAATATATTTATCTTGTACTTACAATGGGGTAGGGATCTTTGATCATCATCTTTGAAGTTTCATGATAGTAAACATACATTTAGCAAATATTCCCTTCAAATGATCCTGCAAAGAAAATTCTAGACTTTCTAAAAACCTATGCATAATAAGCTTCTGTCAACTTGAATGTGGATATTTGAAATTTATATTCAGAGTGATTCTGTAAATACACGTATTACTCTTAAATATCTTAAATATCTCCTCTGGTTTTCTTCCACTTGTGATGTGTAGCATATTACTTCCTAGACAATAATATTAATTAATTTTATTTGAGTTGATTGGGGTATTATTCATCAATTTATTAACTTTGTTACTTCATTTTTGTTTAAGCCTCTGAGAAGTTCTGTAAATTCCCAAAGCACCCTAAGTGGAATTCGATATATAAATAATAATTGGAAACATAAAAAAAGCCTGGGTAAGAAAATGTAATTGTAATAAATGTTTCACTGATGGAGGAACTAGTTATCCTTCCTTATCTAGGTATTAAATTCATTGAAAGCTTTGTGGAAAGTTTTTTTTTTTTAAAAAAAAAGTACATGGAAAATGCCTGATGCTGAGTGAGGAAATGCAAGTCTCACTAATCTGTTCCTTATACAGGCAAATTTTGTACAGTTGATAGAATGAAAGACTTGCTACTTGTGTGTGTGTGTGTATATATATAGCATATTCTAAACATTTGGAGAGCCTTTGTTAATTTTGCACAAGATATTATTAGTGGAATATGGTTTTGAAGAAAGCCAGATAATAAGGAGCAAAATATAGATCAGTTATCACAACAAAGTAATAGACAGAATCCCAGAATGGTTTGGGTTGGAAGGGACCCTTCAAGGTCATCTAGTCCAACCCCCAAATCAAAAACGTCTATTGCGAGTTGTATCTGAAGTTCTGTTACATGCAACATTCTGATGCTGTCTACAGACGAACTGCATTCAGTGTTACAGGAAAACGTTAATCTGTGATAAAAGTTGCAAGTAATTAGCTGGTCAACCACATGAAACTTGGTTGGATCCTGGAGGTTTTGCTTGTTTATCTATGCAGAGGTCACCTGCACTGACAGAAGGAGCAGAAATGTTTTCGTTTAGATGAACATATTTCTGAAAAATAGTCCAGAGCAATAATGGATTTCAGAGCCATCCTATAGAAGGACATACAGAGAAAACAATGATTAACAGTTTAACATACAGATTACTTGAAACAGACATTTCAGGACTGGTTTTAGTTTATTATTGACAATGTGATTTGACTTGCTTCAGGTAAGTAGACCTAAGCAGCACACTGAGCTGAAGTGCCCTGAATACCAGCAGGTATTTCTGGAAATACTGGAAAGCAGCAGATTTATGAATGCTCTTATTATGGTTTCTGTGGTTCAAAAAAACCCCAGAATTTGACAGCTTTAGAAGATGCTAAGTTGTAATTCATATGCGTTGTTTTGCAGTAGCAGCTAGAAAATGCACGTTATCACCATGAATTTTAATTGACTGGGAAAATAGAAGTTATTTGCCTAGATTAATAATAGGTTTAGCTTCAAGGTCTTCACTTTTTCTGGCTTTCAGTGTTCATGTAAAAGCCTCTTCTGTATTATATCTGATTTTAACTTCTTTAGGTTTATGTACAATAAACATATTTATTACCTTGATTCCAGGAAAGTAGGTCACACAGGTGTTGCATGTGGAGTATTTCCCAAGGTTACTGGTGATTAGAGAATGCAGAATTCTTCCCATTACCAAAAGAAAGCTGAATTTACCTGAAGAACATTTTTGTTGTTAATTAAGTTTTTTTTTATGGCTGTTTAGTTTCAGGTACATTCCGCTATTTACTTGGCATCTTCCCAAATTACTCTTAATAGACTTCTCCTTAATGCTTTAATGGGTTTAGCCTTTGGTCATATACATCTGTAAAGACTTAGCTAGGGTCAATTTCAGTCAAAGTCTTTCGACTACATTTTCATGATTCCGTGTTTTGTTGTGAGGATCTTTTTTTTCCCTTTACAGAATTCTGGTGAAATAGCATCAGACATCTTGTATTTTCTCACAAAACAATTTTTCTATAGGAAAAATAATAGATTGCCTGCATTTCTCTGAATATTTATCCTCGTATTTCAAATGTAAAGGTTTTGTAATCTCAAATCCTAGCAAGTCACAGACTTAGTTTTTCGCCTGTGTAAGTTTTGGAATTAGGTCTAACATAACATTCGGACAAGCTGGTTGTCCTGCAGACTGTATAAAAAGCAATTGTGCAGTATCTTTAGAAAATGTTTAGTTTCTATGATTTCTACCTGGCTCTTTTCCTTTCAACAGACAAGTAATTAAAATTCCACCATTATATGAAATCTGTCTTTTATCCAGAGATAAAATGTCTCTGAAGACCTTGTCTGATGCAGTTTCTGTCATCGCTCTGGATGTCTGTAACAATATATAAATGATAGCACCTGACTTAATCACAGAATCACATACTTTTATTCTTGACAGCTAGCCAAGTGGACTGATGCGTGTAAGCACAAATATTTGTATTGTGGGTTTTAGCAGTATAATCTTTTCTGATATTGTCTTACACCTTTACCTTTCGCATTATTCCTTTGGTAAAGCTTACATTCAGATCTTTCAAATTACACGTAGTTTTGACATCACAGTGGTGTCCCTTGTACAGCAATAATGAGCTAGATTCAAGGTTGGGGTTATCTTCATTGGCTGAAGACCAGTTCAGGTGGGTATTTATCCACCATGAAATAATAACTATTTTTTAATTTATTTATTTCTGCAGCATTTGATTCAGTTTTCATCCGCTACACCTCTGGGTTTGAGTGTTGCATTTATTCTTTGCATTATTTGTTTTCAGCCATTTTACTGTTACGGACTTAAATGAACATTCAGAAATGATGGGATAACAGATCTGCGACTCAGATGTCTAACTACTTTGAATATTTAAGGACATTTAAGTTGTCCATAAGATTTAAACTCACAGAATCAACTAAACACGTTTCACAGTGCAGTCAAAGATAGCACAAGGGCAACATGTTTTAGTGTATTTTAAACCTGTCTGTGTTCTTGAAGTGCTTTGTCACTTGAAACATCAGCCATCTGCCAGTAAGCTTCTCTTCGTAGGGAAGACGATTGCAAAGGTTGTAGTTGAGGCAGCATTAGTGTCATTGTGTGACCTCAGATCTCTTTGATCCTTTATAATCTGATCTGAGAGTCAGTGTAGAGATTCCTGTGGACTCATTGGCTGATCTCCTCCTGATAATCAAGTCCTTGCAGATTCTTTTAAATCTGGCTGGGACTTTTATGATACCAGTACAGGATTATTTAATTTGTCAGCAAACTGCTGCTGGAATTACATTGCTGATTTTTAGGGTTTCTGTACTTTTCAGTTTCTGATGGCTGTGTAGGCCTCTGCAGGAGGGACCTCTGATACAGCATTCCAAAGTATCTGTTTTCAAGCTCTTCATCTTCCACATGGGTGTGCAGGGGGTCCTGATACAGCCCGGGAAACCATCTGAGCCATGGGATCACGGAACGGAGAGGACAGAAGGCTCTTGCCTATTCCTTGCCCCTACCCCACCAGACCTGCTTTTATTTCCTAGCCTGTTGCCGAGTTGCTTATGACTGATCTGTTATAAGTTCAATCTCTAAGTGTTTTTTTTCTGTCTTGTCTTGGTTTGGGTTTTTTTTTGGGTGGGGGTTGTTTGTTTGGTGGGATTTTTTGTTTCTTTGTTCTTGTTTGTTTGGTGAGGGTTTTGTCTGTTTGTTTGGGGGGGTTCGTGTGATTTGGTTTGTTTCCCTTTTTTTCTTTTTTCTTCTTTTTTTTTTTTTTTTTTTTNTTTTTTTTTTAATTGGATTGTTCTTTTGTTTGTTTTTTATTCCATAGCTCTGTCATAAGATTTATGAACATAGAAGGGAAACGTGGCTTTGAGTCATTTGTCCAGGACCTAATATTCTGAGAATGCTTCTAAACTCCTGCTGCCAGTAGTGATCCTCATTTTGACTGGAACACACAGGGCAGTTGTGGCCTTTCATTTTTTTTCATAGTTACAGTCATCTAAGTTTTTTTCATTCTCCAGGTAGATCCCTATGTATATACTTGGTGTGCGTTACCTTTGTTTACAATCCATTTCCTTCTCTGGAGCTTTTATGGATCTGTAAAACATGGAGTGTGTCTCCTTGAGGAAAAGATTTATTTAACGAATGCCAGTCCCCCTTTTTTAGCTGTATGCTGGACACTTCAATGTCTTCAGGCTGATTATCTCGGCCCTCGCTTGCTCTTCAAGCCTTGGAGCTTAATCAAGTCGACAGACTATGCTCAGTTCACTAGATCTTTCTGGCCCAGGTTTCCAGCAAATCTAATCAATCAAACACTATAGAATTTAAACCTTTTTGTAAATGTTTGAGTTTGTTTGTTATGCTTTAAAATGTAAAGTAATCTACTTCTTACACAATTGTTTTCAGAAATGCCAACTCGCAGCTTGCTACCTGTGATTGCAGTGCTAGAGCTGCAGGTAAACAAATTGTAGTTAACTCACCTGAATATGAGTCAAGAATAATTCAAAAATAAATTGAAAACCCCTGAAAGTAACATGTCTGTCAAAATGAACCCAAAACTATTTCTTGATGAAAGGTACCTTGTTTGAGAAGTGATGTGATGTCATTTAGAACAAAAATGTTTACTGAGTCAGTAAAAGATAACGAGAGATGCTGTAAAGTATGTACTGAATGTGCTGCTTGCTCTCACTTTTGGTATTCATCATAAGCTTTGTACAATATTGGGGTTCAGTTCTAATGCATTAACTGCTATTAATCCAACAGTGAGACTTTACAGATAAACACTATAGAAATAAAGCCCCAAATCTGCTTTATTCTATCAAGGATAAGACTTCAATATGGAGTGTAATTCCCAAATGTCAGCTCTCATTGTTTTCATGCTCTGTATCCGTGGTAGGCTGCTAACAGAAACAACTCCCCCATTTTGATCCCTTCTCTCACCACTGGGGACATTTTGAGGGCGGTGTGGGTTTTTTATTAATTTCTTTTTCTCTTCTTCTGATAACATCTTTTTCAGATCTAGAATAAATTTTCATGCTTTTACTTTTTTTCTTCATTGTCTGAAATGTCGCTCCAGTTTCCTGGGTGGCAGTGGCAAAGTGGCCTGTTCTTTGTCTTTTAGACTGGCACAGCTGCAGTGGTGTTGACTTTTCTGTTACAGCAGGCAGGTAAAGCTGACTTGCTGGGTCCTGGGCCGAGGCTGGCCTGATTTCCTCCTCATTTCTCATTCCTAGTGATTTGTGTATTGTGATGTTAAGAGCTGTTCTGCAGTGTAAGATATTCCAGGGAACTTTCAGCCTGAAGAGTGATGGTCTGTCCAAATAGACCAAATACTCATCAGAAAATGTGGGAATTGAATGGAAAGGACAGTCTGCCCTTATATTCGGCAGGGTGCTAGAATCTGAACGTACTGTTTTCACTCACTTTTAGTGTTACTATGTGTGTGATGTACATCTAAGTATAGGTACAAACTGAACTTAGTATAATGCAGTTTGTTCAAATGTTACTCTTTTATATATCTGAATAAAACAAAGCCCCTTGCAAGAATATATTTTTATGTCTAATTTTTACATGGTGGTGTAGCTTTGTTGTCTCCCTTGCCAACAGAATAGCATGGAATAATAGAACAGAATAATAGAATAGAAGAAAACAAAAAAAGAAAAAAAAAAGTAAAAATAGAGTAGAATGAGAAATTATAAGAAAAACGTCCTCATAAAGTATATTCTTTTATTAAGCCCAGGAAAACTGATGTGCTTGCTTTAGAAGTTGTTGTTTTTAACATGCACATTAATGGTAATGAACGAAAGGTCTGTTTTGGCTTTTCTTTTTTTTTTTCCATACTAGTCTGTTCCTGATCTTTAGAAAGTCTCTTCTGCTTTTCTAGCCAGAGCCACTTTGGAAAGTGNAAAAAAAAAAGTAAAAAGAGAGTAGAATGAGAAATTATAAGAAAAACGTCCTCATAAAGTATATTCTTTTATTAAGCCCAGGAAAACTGATGTGCTTGCTTTAGAAGTTGTTGTTTTTAACATGCACATTAATGGTAATGAACGAAAGGTCTGTTTTGGCTTTTCTTTTTTTTTTTCCATACTAGTCTGTTCCTGATCTTTAGAAAGTCTCTTCTGCTTTTCTAGCCAGAGCCACTTTGGAAAGTGCATAAGCATTGTCAGCTTCAAGAAATATTTTTGCAATTCACTGGCTTAAACATATGATAGTGTAATTCTACCTGAAACATCTTATATCTTACCATCTTAGTGGGTAAAATAGGGGGTTTATAATATATGAAGTCTGTTTTTTTTTGTAATTTTCATAGAATTAAAAAAAAAAAGGAATACAGGTATATCAGTGGCTTACTTTTAACTTACTTTAGTTATTAAAATGGTATGCATAGTGGAATGCTTACTTATCAAAGCCATTTATTATATTTCTTTTAGGGTTTTTAGGAACTTCTTGTGAAGACAAAATAGACCCTTGTGCGTCATCTCCCTGCCAGAACAATGGAACCTGTTATGCAGATAGACTTGCCTTCTCCTGCAGTTGTAGTCCTGGATTTACAGGACCAACTTGTGCTCAGCTGATTGACTTCTGCGCTCTCAACCCTTGTGCACACGGCATTTGCCGCAGTGTTGGAACCAGCTACAGATGCCTCTGTATTCCTGGTTTGTACTAAACGTTTACATGTTGTCGTGCTTTAAGGTCAGGGCAGCCCCTTAAACCAATAACAGCCACTCTCTGTTAACCCCTCTCCCTCCCCAAAGGGAAGGGAGAAAGGGAATGAGGGAGAGAGACTCGGACATTAGAAATGGAAACTAGAACAGCTTTAATAATAATAATAATAAAATGAAATATATACAAATATAGAAAAAACAGTATGGAACCCAGCTCCCCCCAATGGTAATTACATCACCATCACCACTGACGTTGTAGAGCAGTCACTGGGGGTCCCAGACCAGGTCCCACAGCAGATGGGATCTGTGTTNGTTAGAAGAACTGAGCTGAAAAGTAAAAACACTGAGCAGGATTAGTTCTGTTCTCACTCAAACCAAGTCACATGTTTTATAAGTGTTGTAATATTTTCATACATAGGTTCCATGTGTACTTTAAAGGGACTTCCTTTTTTTTCTTTTCCGTGTATAAAATGCATTGAAAGGATATTCTCTCTGTTTAGAATAATGATAGGAATCTACACATTGCATTTGGAAAATCAAGAATTGCAGAATGAGCTTTGAAAATACCCACTGGGATCCATGTAGCTCTATTACAAAACCATAGTCTGCAGGATAAATCTTTCTAAGGTGTGGTGTCAGTGTCACAGGAATGACAAGGTTTGGTAGACAGAATGGAAACTGTGGCACTGATAATTAGGGAAGGAGTAGAAATAAGGTAGCTAAACAAAGGTAAGAGGCAAAAATAGGTTACCCAAAAAGGTTTAGTTCTGCCATCCCTGTCTACATAAATCATCTTTCGTTAGTGGTTCCAGTAATGCTGCTTAGGTGAGCAGAGCTGGTAGACCTGGCTGGTAACCACTGGACAACACAGCCTGTCAATGCATGGTGTCTGGTGCTGGGTGGCATTTTGCTTAGGGATAGACTTTTGTCTTCATTCTACCAGTGTAACAGACTCTTGAGGTGCTTAAAGCTGCCGCAGCGCACTTTAGCAATGAAGAATAATAGGTAAAGTAGCAGTCAGAATGAATGACATCTGCTGCACTTCCACTACTATTTAAGCACTTAGAGTGAAAACCAATGATCTTTGTTTTCATTTGAATAATTTTAGTACTTTTTATTTTCAAATCTCTTACTATAAAGCTCTAAACTTGAAACCTGCAGAAGTGAAGGGGGAAATAAATTCCCAGTTTACAACAGATAAATTAAGGGTAGTTGGTAGCTCTCCATATCAATAATGCTGTGAAATGCAAGTTGTTCTGTGCAGTTCTCTGAGGAATACCTTCTCTCAGCTGCTTTGCCTTGCTTTGTGGGAATGCAGGCACAATGATCCAGCACTTTTCCCTTCCTTCTCGGTTAGCAGGATGTGCAAATACCATGCCTGTGGCTAAAGGGTTTGCCTGAAGCAGGCAAGTGGCAAGTCTGACCATTATTAGTACGTGCCACATCCTGATGTTTTATTCTATGCATGCTCATTTGCATAATAGAGGAATCCTTACATAAGAGGACTGGGCATGGAGATGAAGAGCAACAGGCCAGATCATATTGGATAGAGCAAGCATATCCTGTCTTGCCAAGTGCACAAACTAGAATTCATACCAGTTGATAATTAGTTCCAAGTCTGATAAAACAACTTTTTGATTGCAGATTGTTGAAATTGCCAGGTCCCATTTTCCTCAATTCATTTTTGGAACTGAGAATTCAATAGTTTAACATTTACCTTCCTTTTGGATATTTTTCTCCTCACCCAGCCCTTAAGAGGACTAAATAGCAGAGGGAGTGAAGAGGAAACACGTGTTTGAAGTTAAAGAAAATAAATCTGGAAAGACAGGGGAAAAAGCAGCACTCAGCAGGTAGGACTGTGAGAGTTACTTGGTAACAAGTAACAGGCTAGCAAGGACTTTGTTAGCTTGTTTGGATTTATAGCAGCAAATGGTGATTTTTCTGAACATTGAATGGTACCAGCAGTTAGGGCATGGTCAAGAACAATTGCTACAGAGCATGGAGAAGCTGTTGAGATGAGGAGCTGCCTAACTCTGGACAGCAAGGAAAATGACCAAAATGGATGTTTTGATCTTAATGGTTTTTAACAGACGGCTATAGGAGAGTAGATTGGTGCCTTTTGCAGAGGAAAGAGAAGTGCAACATTTGTCTGTAGCAACAGCAATTTTTCTTT
>VWZY01002795.1:83986-119274 GCA_013399075.1 Chloroceryle aenea
TGCCTGTGGCTAAAGGGTTTGCCTGAAGCAGGCAAGTGGCAAGTCTGACCATTATTAGTACGTGCCACATCCTGATGTTTTATTCTATGCATGCTCATTTGCATAATAGAGGAATCCTTACATAAGAGGACTGGGCATGGAGATGAAGAGCAACAGGCCAGATCATATTGGATAGAGCAAGCATATCCTGTCTTGCCAAGTGCACAAACTAGAATTCATACCAGTTGATAATTAGTTCCAAGTCTGATAAAACAACTTTTTGATTGCAGATTGTTGAAATTGCCAGGTCCCATTTTCCTCAATTCATTTTTGGAACTGAGAATTCAATAGTTTAACATTTACCTTCCTTTTGGATATTTTTCTCCTCACCCAGCCCTTAAGAGGACTAAATAGCAGAGGGAGTGAAGAGGAAACACGTGTTTGAAGTTAAAGAAAATAAATCTGGAAAGACAGGGGAAAAAGCAGCACTCAGCAGGTAGGACTGTGAGAGTTACTTGGTAACAAGCTAGCAAGGACTTTGTTAGCTCGTTTGGATGTATAGCAGCAAATGGTGATTTTTCTGAACATTGAATGGTACCAGCAGTTAGGGCATGGTCAAGAACAATTGCTACAGAGCATGGAGAAGCTGTTGAGATGAGGAGCTGCCTAACTCTGGACAGCAAGGAAAATGACCAAAATGGATGTTTTGATCTTAATGGTTTTTAACAGACGGCTATAGGAGAGTAGATTGGTGCCTTTTGCAGAGGAAAGAGAAGTGCAACATTTGTCTGTAGCAACAGCAATTTTTCTTTTCTCTGTCTCTTCTCTTCAATGTTTTGGAACTGGGGCAGGAAATGCAATCTCTGGCAGAAGTAACTTTAGGTTAATGCCAGTTCCAGACTCTCTGTGCACCCTTTATTGCTTCTGTTTCCTCATCTTGTTTCCATTTCTACATTAAGGCAACCCTCCGTGCAATCTGGCCGTGGCTGGTAAGCACGCCTTCCTACCTTCCCGCCATCTGGAGCAGCTCTTCTCTCTTTCTCTTACTGAATTGCTATATAAGCTCACACTTTAACTGAACACATTCATTTCTTGAGTATATAACATGCAACTCTCTGTTAGGGAGCAGCTATATATATGAGCTGATGCTGTTCCCTGCTGAGTAGAGCTCTCTTGCATTCTGTCCTGTTAGGTCTTCCTATAAAGATGGGATTTCTGTCCTGCTGCCTTGATTTGCTGACGTGTTAAGTGTAGGTGGTGTTTCTTTCTGAATATGGCCACGGACATGGCCAACACCACAAAAGATGCAAATATTTGGCGTTGGTCGTAAACTTAAAAGCAGCAGAATCGTAAAGTTCCTAGAAAGAGAGGAAGCAATTAACCTAGAATCTGTTACTCTGAAGTTATCTAGGTATAATTACCTTCCTTCATCTAAATTCTTTATCAAAATACAGAAATGTCTAGTCTTTCTAAAGATACACGTATGAATTCAGTATAACACACAGTTTCTAGATCATAGAATCATAGAATGTTAGGGGTTGGAAGGGACCTAGAAAGATCATCTAGATCAGCACGATGTAAAAGCAGTCATACAGAGAGGAAGGCTCATTAAGGCTGATCTGGTGCCTCTTGTCTCCGTGGGAAGCACGATGCCTGTTCCTCGTGTGTCTGGTCCCACAGTGGAGCTTTCCCCCTGGCAGCACTCAGGGCAGAACTGAAGGGAGCCGCTGGCACCGGGCTGAGGCCGAGGAAGGTGAAACCCTGCATAGGAGAGAGAAAATCTACCCTGTCAAGGAGAGAGAAAATCCCTCCCTTGCTGGGGGCCGCAGGGGCTGCCTCAGCCATGGGGAGGTGATACCCGAATTCACACTGATCATGGAAACTAGACAACTCTTCAGTGACAAAATTGCTTCTGTCCCCTTTGAAAGGTGATAAGTGGAAAGNTTACATAAGAGGACTGGGCATGGAGATGAAGAGCAACAGGCCAGATCATATTGGATAGAGCAAGCATATCCTGTCTTGCCAAGTGCACAAACTAGAATTCATACCAGTTGATAATTAGTTCCAAGTCTGATAAAACAACTTTTTGATTGCAGATTGTTGAAATTGCCAGGTCCCATTTTCCTCAATTCATTTTTGGAACTGAGAATTCAATAGTTTAACATTTACCTTCCTTTTGGATATTTTTCTCCTCACCCAGCCCTTAAGAGGACTAAATAGCAGAGGGAGTGAAGAGGAAACACGTGTTTGAAGTTAAAGAAAATAAATCTGGAAAGACAGGGGAAAAAGCAGCACTCAGCAGGTAGGACTGTGAGAGTTACTTGGTAACAAGCTAGCAAGGACTTTGTTAGCTCGTTTGGATGTATAGCAGCAAATGGTGATTTTTCTGAACATTGAATGGTACCAGCAGTTAGGGCATGGTCAAGAACAATTGCTACAGAGCATGGAGAAGCTGTTGAGATGAGGAGCTGCCTAACTCTGGACAGCAAGGAAAATGACCAAAATGTATGTTTTGATCTTAATGGTTTTTAACAGACGGCTATAGGAGCGTAGATTGGTGCCTTTTGCAGAGGAAAGAGACGTGCAACATTTGTCTGTAGCAACAGCAATTTTTCTTTGTCTCTTCTCTTCAATGTTTTGGAACTGGGGCAGGAAATGCAATCTCTGGCAGAAGTAACTTTAGGTTAATGCCAGTTCCAGACTCTCTGTGCACCCTTTATTGCTTCTGTTTCCTCATCTTGTTTCCATTTCTACATTAAGGCAACCCTCCGTGCAATCTGGCCGTGGCTGGTAAGCACGCCTTCCTACCTTCCCGCCATCTGGAGCAGCTCTTCTCTCTTTCTCTTACTGAATTGCTATATAAGCTCACACTTTAACTGAACACATTCATTTCTTGAGTATATAACATGCAACTCTCTGTTAGGGAGCAGCTATATATATGAGCTGATGCTGTTCCCTGCTGAGTAGAGCTCTCTTGCATTCTGTCCTGTTAGGTCTTCCTATAAAGATGGGATTTCTGTCCTGCTGCCTTGATTTGCTGACGTGTTAAGTGTAGGTGGTGTTTCTTTCTGAATATGGCCACGGACATGGCCAACACCACAAAAGATGCAAATATTTGGCGTTGGTCGTAAACTTAAAAGCAGCAGAATCGTAAAGTTCCTAGAAAGAGAGGAAGCAATTAACCTAGAATCTGTTACTCTGAAGTTATCTAGGTATAATTACCTTCCTTCATCTAAATTCTTTATCAAAATACAGAAATGTCTAGTCTTTCTAAAGATACACGTATGAATTCAGTATAACACACAGTTTCTAGATCATAGAATCATAGAATGTTAGGGGTTGGAAGGGACCTAGAAAGATCATCTAGATCAGCACGATGTAAAAGCAGTCATACAGAGAGGAAGGCTCATTAAGGCTGATCTGGTGCCTCTTGTCTCCGTGGGAAGCACGATGCCTGTTCCTCGTGTGTCTGGTCCCACAGTGGAGCTTTCCCCCTGGCAGCACTCAGGGCAGAACTGAAGGGAGCCGCTGGCACCGGGCTGAAGCCAAGGAAGGTGAAACCCTGCATAGGTGAGAACTACCCTGTCAAGGAGAGAGAAAATCCCTCCCTTGCTGGGGGCCGCAGGGGCTGCCTCAGCCATGGGGAGGTGATACCCGAATTCACACTGATCATGGAAACTAGACAACTCTTCAGTGACAAAATTGCTTCTGTCCCCTTTGAAAGGTGATAAGTGGAAAGGAATTTTTCTGAAAAACTAATAACATCTTGGTTCAACCCAGGGAAATCCTGTGTTTTCTTTTAAGTTTTCATGTTTTGGTAGTTTGTACATTGGCTAGGGATGTATCCTACAGGTAAGGATATTTTTCTTCATCGTAACCTAGATAAACCTCATCGTAGGCTGATAAGAAAAACCGTAACATTTAGCATAATTAATACTCTATTGCTTGGCTAACAGCTTGAGGGAAAGTGTTTCAGGAATGTTTTTTAATAACCTACTGGTCCAACTATTTATTATGAAAAGACAATTTTGTGCAGAATCAAATAGGTAATATTGCATCTACATCTTGTGTAGTGCTAACATGTTATATCTTCATACAGTTTCATTCTAAATTATTCATAATGGGGAGGGGGAGGAGGGGTGGGAATGATGTCTGGAGGTGACATTTGTCATATTTTCTATGGTTCTGTGAGAATCTGGGGGAAAATTTAGTCCAAGAGTGAATACAGATTACCACTTGTTGACATACCATGACGTATCCTCTTTCTATGAGGGTTCTTTGTGGAATGTGTTTTTAATATGAAAGCATAGTTGAAACTGCTTTCCTTAATGTGTAATACAGACTGTTACCAGAATGAAATTTCAGGAACCTTAAGCAAAGTTGACAGACAGAGGGAAGCTTTTGTTTAAAACAAATACAGAATTTCTCAGTCTACATTGTTTTCAGTACTAGGCAAATATTATAAAACAGTAGCTCAAAAGGAAAAAGAGTGTGCAGCAACCACTGCGTACCAAGTGCCTTTGGCCGGGCTCTATGCCCAACAGCACGGGCTACAATTTCTATCCTCACCCTTTCATGGTGGGTCAAGAAGAGCTGGTGCTATGGTTTCAGGAGGCCAGACCTTTTACTAAAACTTCAGAAGTGCTAATTTGTGTTAAGTATCTAGTCAGTTCAGGTGATGTCAGCTGGGTGGTCTTCGATTTGCGTGAGGAGGAGGTAGGCCCACGTGCTCGGAGCCTACGCCCCAGGTGACATGCTTGGACATGTAGCCAACAGCAGAAGAGACATAGAAAATGCAACAGTCTGCTCACTCAGTTGTTTGTTGAAATATCCAAGAAGGGGGTAGACATTATGAAAGGTGCATGTTTTGGTGGATATATTTCTACTGTTTGTATTTGTACTTTACAAAAGATAAAAACATGCTACGTTTAATCTACTAAATTCTGAACTTTCCCCTGGAGGTACTTTGGATAATTATGAAGCACTCCCTGTGCCCTCTAAGGGGTGTGGGAAGGACTAGAAAGACTGGAAGAGATCGCCTGGTCCTTTTTTCATTGCTCAAACACACAACCAGTTTCACAGTTCTTCTGTGATAATGCCTGTCAGGAAGAAAGCAACGTGTATGTTGCATTTGAATGTGTTATTTGTACCTACTGAGTGTTATGACAAATTATTTTTGTTTTTTCTCATTGATGTTGTAATTGCCCAGAAATTTAGACATCGTTTCTAGAGTTGGAAAGCTACCTTAAAAAAAAAAAAAAAAAGGTAGAAAGAAAAGAAAAAAAAGTACCAAGAAAGAAGAGGGGAAGCTTTATATTAACTAAAGCCTAGCCTGAGACTACTGAAGGAGAATTAAATCACCATCTTGGTAGCAAACAGAACAGTCTTCAGAATGACCCATCTGAGGATTCTGCGTATTTAAAGCCAAGTAACCAGTGGTGTCAGGCAAACATACATTAGCATTACACCTAGTTTATTTCCTACTGATCATAGGGTACATTAAATAAGAAAAGTACTATTTCAAGTGGATTAACTCCTTATTTCTTACCACGTGATACAAATGACTCAGTGGCCAGTAGCAGGTTGCATAGTTTTTCAGTGCTTCTGCTTTCTGTGTCTGCACCAGCAGTCTGTAATACCTGCCTGCAGCTTGGGAATACTCTAAAAAAATAAGGATCTCAATGTTCCTACCCTGTTTGGCCAATGCACAGCATTGATATTAACACAAGATTGTTCTAACTCCTGTAGTTATCAGCACTTAGGTGAAAAGTTGCATTGATGCAAGGAACCAAGAGATACAAGGGTCTAGGAGATACAGTGATATTAAGTTGATTCCTTCTCCCAGCTGGAGTCTGGGTGTTCACCTCATTCCTAGTGGCCGTGGTCAGCAGCCTCCATGCTTGCAGCCCCTCTGCCTGTATCACAGGGGCAGTGGCTGGAGCTGCTCTCAGAACATTGTGCTTCCCAGGCTGTTTGTGTCGTTTTCACCTGGCAAGCAGATGTCCTTCAAATCAGTATCTTAACATCTCTCTGTCTGCAGAGTGTATCTCCATTAGCAAGCATCTGCCCACAGTCTGTAGCTGCCTAATTGTTAATTTTTACTGGGAAGTGTTTCATAGCTTGTTTTATTTCCTCTTGGTGTGATTCAGGTTACCACGGCCTTTACTGTGAAGAGGAATATAATGAATGTCTGTCTGCACCCTGCCAGAATGGAGCCACCTGCAGAGACCTTGTCAACAGCTATGAGTGTGTGTGCCTTGCTGAATATGAAGGTAGGATGGGGTTTGCCTCTTGGTTTTTCAATCATCGTGTATTTTTTTTATGGTAGGTTCTGTTACAGACAGAGGTATACAATATCCTCTGTTGAGCAGAACTAAATCCTACATCTAAAATTGATGGACACAAACTTCAATGTAGATCTTGATGAGCAATTCAGATTTACCTGGTCTGTGGGGAACATGTCCTTGTCTGGGGACAAATGGCTTCTCTCTGTTCTTCTGGCGTGTACTTTTGTTCTGACTTTTTAAAGATATGTTCCAAAGCAATGAGTTTTTAGAAGAAAAACAGCTGTTAGATAAAAATGTCATCAGTTACTGTTAGGAACCATTATGTGGAGGGCTTTTCACTCTTTATTTATTTGTTTGTTTTCTCCAGTGAAGTAACTTAAAACCATGGCAAAAATGAAAGTTTTCTGTTGATTATTCATTAGAACTCCATAAAGCCCAGAGACAGTAGTAAGTCTGTGACTGCTTTCCCCTCTTAAGTGCAGCTGTTCCTAAACAGGTTTGAATGGAATCAATCTTTGGTATTTCCTAAGTAATTTATAAAAGAGAAGAGAAGAGGATGTGTTTTGCTATACAAAATGTTTTATTTTGCAGTGGACTTCAGCTTTACACAGTAGGTACACATACCAGCTGTCTGTGACATGTCCCTCTGTGGAGGGCTACAATTATACTTCTTTGTTTATTCTGTTTCCAGTCTTGCTGTGAGAACATTTTGAATGTAATTTCATGTGTTAGTAGTATAAAAATAGACATCTATATTACATAGAATGGCTATGTTTTAAAAAATGTTAACCCAGCATTTTCTCATGAAGTGTGCTGATCCTTATCTGCATTGATAAGTAATGCTCACTTAAGAGCTGCTTGAAGCTAAATCTGTCTTCCATGGTGGTGATTTGCTTTGCTTTTTGACAATACATACAGAAGTCATCATTTTAGAGGCTTAGTGAGGAAATGACCCTCAACTTCTCCTGATGGTTTCGAGAGTTATGTTATGACTTCACATTCTGTTCCTGTCTGACCGGTACGTGCAGCTGAAAGTGCTGTGTGCGCAGCACCTTTAGCTTCAGATGAAAGTGGAGGGTCTGGTCCAGTAGTAGTTTTTGCTGATTGCTGGGTGTTCATCATTCCAGTCCTTCAGGGATTTGGTGTCACTAATAAACAGAGCTGAGCTACCCAGCCTGAGATACAATGTCAGCTGTCAGAGACCTTGATTTTACCACCACCAACCCAGACATCCCTTCTGTAGCCCCCCTTTTGCCTCCAAACCCTTTGGCTGGCAGACAGACAACGAGCTGGTTCTGCTGCTCTGGGCTGAGGAGCTAGTGGAACCCACTGCTGTGAGCACCTGGCTTTGCTGGCTGCTGGGGCTCAGCTTCAGTGTGCTCTGCCAGACTGACCAAATGATTGCAGCAGGTCTCTAGTGACTCGCTCTGTGCAGGCGTGGGTACGTACACGCTTATATAGATATAAAATACATATATTAAAGTAAGGTGCTTTTATATCTGTTTTTAATTGTCACTGTTAACTCGAGATGATTGCTGTATAACTCCCGTGAGCTTGGCTTGCTGTATGCAGTGGCAGTGTTGGACACTAGAGAACAGAGTTCATTCTTTCTAATTGTTCACTCATTAAACAAATTCTCTGTACAGCTGGTATAGTTTGTGTCCAATTTCTTCCTTTTTTTGTACTGATTTTTTCTTGCTGATTTTTCTTTTCTCTAAAGACTCCATTTACTCACTGATTTTACCTCTGTATAGTTCTGTGTTTCAAACTCTTCAAATTCACATCCACAAACTGCCCTATTCCAGTGCAGCACAGTTGGTATTGATGAAAGAGCTTGGGCAGGAGCAAGGCTGGGTCAGCTGCATACCTCTTTTTCACATGTATCTCTCTAACGTCTTCTGGTCCTCCACCATTGTTGTAGGTTGTGTAATCTCCACAAGCAACAGAATTTCTTCACTGTCATTCAGTACTTCAGGACCAGAAACTTCTTCCTGCTGCCAAAGCTGTTCTGCAGTTTTTATACATACTAAACAGCGCGAGTTTATGCTTCTAGTGGTTGTACACTTTGCAGGACAGGGAGGTTTTAGAAAGAAAAGCCACCTTAAGAAGTGAAAACTGTGCTTGTAATCTGTAAGTGTTGTCACATGGAAGCTATTCAGAATCCTGTCCTGCCCTTCAGTTTGTTGAAATACTTGTAAAAAGTCTAAGAATGGGAAAACTTGAAGGTAACTTAGGATTTTAGCTAAGTGGTCATTTTGGACTCATTCCAAAGCAAAGAATGGTAATAAGACTTGGATTTAGACTAAAACTTAGATTCATGAATGAATTTAAGAAGGTATTTAAAATGCAAGCTAATTTCACTGCAGTAGATACATTATAGATGAAGTCCCAGCAATCACTGATTATTCAGATGTGTTGGTTTTTTTTCATCTTTCAATGCCATCCATGCACTGATTGAATCACTCATACACTGATTTTTCAAGTTTTATCCGGCAGGTAGAGCCAGAGTCAATGATGCACGTGGCAGTGGAGCCCCTCTCCACATCCCCGGGTGTAGTTGAATCAGTTAATTTATTTTTTTATTGCCTTAGTTATACTCCTTTATTTCCCGCAAAAGTCAATGAGAGGCATCA
Source organism: Chloroceryle aenea (assembly GCA_013399075.1). NCBI lineage: Eukaryota > Metazoa > Chordata > Aves > Coraciiformes > Cerylidae > Chloroceryle > Chloroceryle aenea. Next base: position 92,886 of record VWZY01002795.1, read on the forward strand.
GAGTGCTTATGTATACAATGAAACAAAGTGTTATGCAAAATTCTTACAGAAGGAAATTGGTGTTTACATTTTACTGAAGAATATTAAATAGCTTATGCTTTTCAGATTATGCTCTTCAGAGATACTCTGGCAGTTCTTGTTAGCAGCAATTGCTCTACCTCTCTTATCCCAAAGCTGCAGTGGGTGGGAAGAGCAGGGAGGAGGCACATGTGTAAAGAGTTTAGACACCATAAAATAAATAACTTTAGTCTTTGTGGCATTAGCCCAATAGGACAAGCTTGGTGGCTGCAAGTGTCGTGGTTTAGGGTCAGGGCAGCCCCTAAGACCCAACAGACGCTCTCTGTTAACCCCCCTCCCTCCCCAAAGGGGAAAAGAAAAGGAATAAGGGNTTGCGCTTGACCAGGTGAAGTGAGATGACCACTTGCGCTGATTTGAGGCTGTCACTATGGGCCCTGTTAATGGCAGTTACTGCTTTTTATCTTTGCAGGAAGGCACTGTGAGTTATACAGAGATCCTTGTGTTAACATCAACTGTCTGAATGGTGGCACTTGTGACAGCGAAGGCCTAAATGCTACGTGTATTTGTGCATCTGGGTATACAGGCAAGTGATTTGTACATTGCGCAGAATGTCAACTTGTCAGTGGTCACTGTGTCCAAAAGAAGAGAAGTGCCAAGTGAGACTGTGTCTCTTCAAGGAAACAGATTAATTTGGACTTCATTAAATTATAATCAGTCTAGGGAGAATGAATAGTTCTTGATGTTACCTGCAACTTCTTTGAAAGTTTTGCAGAAAAAAAAAACAAAACAAACCCAAACCAGAAAGCCTGTTACTAAAGAGAATTCAATAAACTAACAGCTATTTAACATGCATTCTGACCTTACTGCCTGAGACTAGATGACATATTTTAAGCAGCATTTTGAAGATTTCCAGGTAAGCCACTACACTTAATGGGGCGCTGTTGAAACTGCTAAATGCTTTAACATTGACCTTAGTTACTGTGAGCTGAAGAAACAACTTATTCCTTTACCTTAATATACAATTGCTCAAGCCCTAAAGTGCTTGTTAAGTGTGAATTTACAGAGTAATGGTAAACAGCCCCTTTAATCCATTTGCCTTGTATTTAAACTGACCTGGTTGTGTAATCCAAGTATTTGCTGTCAAAATAATTTATGACCTGATGCTCCCTTAGTCACGTAAGGTAATATCCAATGCACTGGCAATGGATAAACCCATTCATAGCTGGTTTTGATGATCAAATGATGGGGTTTTAAAAATTATTTTTAAATATAATAATTGGCTTTCTGTTGCTTCTTCTGTTCCTAAGAGACACTGATTATCTACATTTTGTATAGCACTTCAGACTGTGCATGATAAATTGTTTTACCGCATTTCCTTGGGGTGGAACTTAAAGAAATGAGACGCACATCATCTGGAGGAGGTTAGTCCAGTCACTCAGCTTCCAAGAAGGAAATATCCTCATCCAAGCAAGTGGAAGCAAAGTCTGAGGGCTGAGACTTTTGTTCTGGAAACAGTTACAGAATGCTTTTGATGGTCTGAGAATAAAGATTCTGGAGACTAATAAGGTGTTTTGCAGCTAGAGTCAAATGAAATGACTGATCACGTACCTGCTGCAAGAGGCACGCGCTATAGAGAAGTTTGGATTTTGTTGTGTTTTGTATTTTTTTCTAATATAAGGCGAAGAATGTGAAATTGATGTAAACGACTGTGACAGCAACCCGTGTCACCATGCTGGAACCTGCATAGATCAGCCTGGTGGATACACCTGCCATTGTCCCCATGGATGGGTTGGTGCAAACTGCGAAATACGTAAGTTTTACAGTCAGTTCTGCCTGCTTTAGCTAATAAGTAATGAGCTGACAGATGAGTTTAGTTCCTGGAGAAAGCACTGATCATCCTGGAAATGTGCTTCCTTGGAGCACCTCCATGTCGTAGCAATCGTACTCCTGTTGTGGTGTGGAAGGGGTAGATGCAAAAAGGAGCCAGACAGGCTGGTGTGCTTTCTGAGCTCCGCAGACATGCTTTCTGAAACCAGTGATGCTTCTTCTGGAGTCCTCCTTTGGCTGTCCTGCTCCAGTCACTAAAAGTTGTGCTGTTTGCACCACAGATACGTAGGGTAGCTCATATAAAACACGTGGGAGAATGAGAGCAGCAGAACTGAGGGTGGAAGGAGCCTTTGCTGCTCTCCAGCTTCCCTCTATGAGGGACACATGCCCTAAGCACTACAGCTGACAGGCAGGCTGAAGCTTACGTCTGTGGCTGGGCAATAGTAGCTCCTTTCTGACCTCGTTTGTAACTGTATAAGAGGGGAAAAGTGGATAAATCTCTGCTTAAACCTTGTTCTCTTGAGAGAGTGGATTGTCTCCGTTCAGCGTGTATTTCTCTACACATAGCATCTGTTTCTAGCTGAACTGCAGTGGCCTTGCCTGCTGCTCAAGAGCTTGTATTTTCTGCTCGTATTGCACACTTGAAAACTGTGTTAGTTATAATGATAGGAAGAGGCAACAGCACTTTGTTGTCACTGTTTTAAGCCTCTTAATGACCCATTTGTTCTTTTATCTTCCTACTGCTGTGAAAGGAGGCAGGGAATTAACTGGCAGTGTTAGCTGCCATCAATAGCACTACAAGGCTGATTATCAACTAGGATTATTAGACCTTTTCTTTCCATTTCAATATTTGGGGAATAACTCCTATAGTACTTATTGTTCATGGCAGTTGTGCTCAATTGAAGGGGTTGAAAGTACTGTGGGTTTTATCCAACAAATGAGGATAGCTAACAGAGTGTATGTCTGTAATAATAATAATATTACAGGAGATATAAAAACTGTAATATAGAAAATTCTGGTTTGGATTCAAGTATATGAAAACAGGGAAAAATAAAATCTTTGTGTAGTCACATAAAGATACACTCTGAGGAACAACCAAGTTTAAAATTTGAGTGTAACCAGAAGGGTGGGGTTTTTTGGTAAGCTTGACATCAGCACATGTCTGATGGTCCCTTGCTGTTGAAGTCACACAGCATCCAGGTAAAATTACGTGTTGTTAGGGGACACCACGGTGCTTCTGACGGATGTAGGTATGGACATGCAGCCTCCAACCAAAGCAGTGGCTTATAAACAAAGCTATGGATGCTTTCTTAATATGCTTGGGTTTTAATGTGTATATAAATGATTTTGCAAATACAGAGGGATTGAGTTTTGAAGAGCTCACTTTGCAGAAGGGATTTAAAAGCATTTTGATTTGCAGGTTTTTCTACACAATTATGCATCCATTGCAAGATGTTTGCACTTGCTGCCTTTCCCTGAGCTACGAGATGAGCAAGTGATGTGAGCCCAGTTCTCATCTTATCTAGAAAGGCTGTGTCCAGCTCTTTTCTAAACAGGTGGAGCACTGGAGTTGAGTTGATTCTGTTCCTCTCTCAAGATTGAATCTGTTAGTGAAACTGCTTCTGTTCATCTTTCCACATCTCCTTTTCATATCGCATTGTTTCAGCAGTTTGTACCTAGCGTGTAATAAGGTATTGGAAATTCAATTTAAACACTGCATTCTGACTTGCTTTGTATTGGACCATGCTTTTGAGTGATGAAGTCAGGCTTCAGGTTTCTCAAGAGTAGGGTGAGCAGGTGTTGAGGAGTCAGCGGACTGAATAGGTCACACTTTATCTTTTGTGATTTTCTGGTTCTAACCAAGAAGGAGGCTGTTGTTGCTTGAGTCTTTTTTGTAAAACAGCTCTCTATGTTTTTCAGTAGCTGTTTTATCTGCTAAGTGCCTATCCTAACAGGGTTTCAGGGTTATCTTCTTGTCAAACTGTAATCTTTTAATTTTCAAGTGCTATATATACAACAAACTAAACAAGAAGTATGTTGTCCAGATGAACTGTGATATTTATTATATCATCTTATGGTTCTTTACCAGTGTTAGCAATTCCAATTAAATAGGATTAAATTGGCTTTAATTATAAAGAGGATATTTGTCCTTTCCAAATGAGTTGGTTTTGCCTAAAAAGTTAATGGAGCATTCAGTGTAAAAATGCTTACAAAACGTCTCATATGAACTCTCTGTTGCCTGCTGGTGATTTGTTAATGTCATTGCCTTGGCCACTTCTGTAATTATTTACATCGTTGCCAGGATAAGCCAAATCATGTGGTTACTTGAAAACTAAACGTTACATAGAAATTCTAGCATAGACTGTGGTGCACACTGAAATCTAAATCTTTATTAATTTTATGGACATTATTAGGACAACTGAGAAGACTGGGATTTTTGAGCTGTCATGGTTTTTTCTAATCTTTGGAGTATAACTTGTTAATCTTCATATTGTGAAGATATTTCTACCATAGATGGCAATTATATCTGCAGATCCCACTAAACCTGTGGTTTCAGCTCGGGTGCTTGAATCAATTACTTGCCATTATCAACTCAGGGAAAGGTGGCTTCTGAGAATGTCGTTCACTTTCCCAAAGCACATGCTTGACAAGCTCCATTCCCAAACAACTTGTGACTAAGAAAAGGGCATTTCTAAAGCAGAGCAAAGCAGTAGTCCATTTGAGAAAGGAACAGTCGCCTGCTAGAAATAACTTGTGCAAAGTGTTAGATTTCTGTAGTCAGAATGATTCAAGCCTCTTCTTGGTCTGAAATCATTTACAAGACTATAGGTTTTAAAAGACTGCCAAAAATGAACCCTAGAGGGAAGTGCAGGCTAATTAAAAATACTCTGACCCGTGCTAGAGAAAACCAGATCTGAGGATGTGGGTGATTGATCTGTTCAGCATTAATAGGCAGCAGTTTGGGTATTAAAAATATTTATAGAGAAGGTCTGGAATACCTAAATACAAGAAGCCTCTTCCAGATTGGTTTTTCTTGGAGGTCTGCTTTGAGACCTCTCATGGAGACTATGCTTGAGAGAAGACTCTAGTGGGCTCAGTACTGCAGCACTTAGGAGATGCCCTTTTTGCCCCTGAGATGTTGGTTTTGAAGTCCCTGCAGTCTGGTGGAGATAGGAGTAACAGAAGTCTGTATTCCAGATGAAAAACCGAGCGTGTTTAATGCATGTTAAATCACACATTTGAGTAGAAGGGGTCTCTAACTATTAGAACAAACTGCACAGAGAACTGCAAACTTTTATATAGAACCTGTCTGCCTTTAGAGAGCCTATTGTTATAATATTATAACACAAGAGTAACTAGATGACTTTCTATGCCTTGAGTGGTAGAGGAGATCAAACTAGATAAGGGTTCCTATATGACCTTAAAAAAAAATCTACAAAAAAGATGGGTGAAGGATCCAGACAGTGCCCTTCAAATCTGTTACACGTTAGACTTGGTGGCATATCCATAACAGAGCCCGGGAAGGTTCAAATTTCATATCCCCCAGTTTCAAAAGTCTCTGAAGAAATACTGAAAGTGAGTATCATAAAATAACTCTACTCAGCATTAAGGATATAAATTACTGATTAATGATATTCTTTTGCTTGTTATCATCAGATCTGCAGTGGAAATCTGGGCGTATGGCTGAGAGTCTAACCAATATGCCTCGTCACTCCCTCTACATCATAATTGGGGCTCTCTGCGTAGCCTTTGTCCTGATGCTGATCATCCTGATTGTGGGAATATGTCGCATCAGCCGCATTGAATATCAAGGCTCTTCCAGGCCAGCCTATGAAGAATTTTACAACTGTAGGAGCATCGACAGTGAATTCAGTAGTGCAATTGCTTCTATCCGACACGCCAGGTTTGTTCTGGGGATGGTAATTTAAGAGAAATCTGTGACGCTAACCAGTGTTGGTCCGCGCGTAGTGCATCTCACTGCTATTGGCAGACAAGGGGCTGCTTCACTGTGAAAAGACAGGATCACTGGCATTGCTCCTTCTTCTGTCTTGAGCCCTGTTCTGTTCTCATCTGATGTGTGATAATCCAGCTCAGCTCCTTGCAAACTGGAGTTATTCTGAATTTAATTGGTGAAGGGATGGAGAGGGACAGATGCAGAGTTCTTAGCCAGTAAGATAGCCTGTTGGGGATGTAAAAACTCTTAAACTGATAAACACAAGTAATTTGATTAGATAGGAAAGGCACGCTGATCTTGTGACTTGCTTACCAGATTGTTTAGTGAGACTGTCTTCAAATCACTTATATTTATGCTCTTCTTTGCACTGAAATTAGGATCTTTTTTACTTGTTTTCCTAGAGATAGTAATTTAAAAATTTTTTTAGCTTGAATGGAGCAATTGCAAGTCAGGGCACTGGGTGTCAGAATAATACAGAAGTAGGACTGGAAGGGCTTTGAGAGCTCAAGTGTAAGTCATTGCACAGAGACAGCATTAATTAGACCTAGGTCCCTGCCAACAGTTGTGTTTAAAAGACTCCAAAGGAGTCGGACCGAGTTAGAAAGGGCTGTCTTAAAATCCAACCTGGATTTTCTTTACTGTGAATTAGGCTCCTCTTCAGGTTGTCATAAAGAATAATTTATCACTGTACCCTTTATAGTCTTCAGGTGTTGTGCACCCCTCCCCTTCTTTGTAATAAAAGCAAAGTAACTTTTTCCTCCCTAGACTAAATTAAGCCATTCTTCCCGTGTCTCCTCCTGGGTCATGTCAGCTGCCTTACTGTCTTCCTGGGACACACTGCAGATTGTCTGCAGTGGTCAGTCCCTAAAGCTGGAACTAGTTCTCTGGATGAAGTTTTACTTGTACCAGATGAACTCTGTTACCACCTCTTGCACCTTCTTTACGGCATTCCTGTTTGTACATCTGAAAATGAAACCTGCTTGCTTTTTTCAAAGAATTTGCATTATACAAGTGACTGGTTATACCTGTTATACCTTTTCCTCACCCCCAGATCCTCTGTGCCAGTTTGCTTCCTAGCCAGTGTTGCTTCTTCTGTATTTGACATCCCTCTTAACAGAGTAGAACTTCCTTTCTTGTTGTTTATTTTTCCCTTGTCTTCAATTTGTCACAACCACTTGAAATTCCAAGAAGAGTGTTCATGTGTCTTATGATTAAAATGCTTTTAACAGAATGGAGGGAGATACGTTCCTCTGCATTGGCAGGGAGAAATGTGTGCATGGCGTTTGGTGATTGCTGGTAATTCATTTTCTGAATACTCCAGTTCTATTTCAGTGCAAATTAAGTTGGTTAATTTGTACCACTGCTGAAGTCATTGAAGTTACCTGAAATGGATGAGGAGCTCCCACAGATTCAGTTAATAGCATCACAACTTTGGGCAGTAGCTCCTTACACTGATCCAAGTAAATTTTCATTAAAACATTTGTTGATTGTCAAAGTGTATTGGTGAGTCAGTATGTTAAAAAGAAAGATGTGTAGAGTTGATATAACACAGCAATAAAAATCAGTCTTCTTTTAAGTCTTCCCCTGAAGTCTCCTTTGCCACATAGCCTTACACCTCTTCCAGTAGGAGCTCGGCACCTCCACACCATACACACTCTGAGAATGCCTTTTTCCTTTAGTAGTGTATTAGGAGGGAGGAGAGTTGTTTTATGGCCTGTAAAAAGCTTTATTGTTTTTGTTATTTGGCATTCTGAATGTCTACTGTTATGGTACTACCCATCTCCAAGGGTAGGAAGCAAGCTGCAAAATGATGCTGTTAATCTTTCAGATTAACACCTCCCTCCTACTGCTGGAGCAGTGATGAATGTGTTGGTCCTGCCCAGTTACTGCTCGCTGAGGTGGTACTTTGCACTTCCCCGGGGATGGGAATTGGTCTCCCGAGGAGCAGTGTGAAACACCCTGGGCTTCTTACTTATTTCTTACGGGAAATTTGGCACTGTTCTATCTAAGGCTGCTGAGGAAAAGCGTACCAGCAAGGCAGGATATTGTTAATGTGAATTTTCCCTGCCTTTTACAGTGTTACTGGCAGGTAATATATTTCCTGTATGAAACCTTTAAAATCTTGGAAGCTGGGCTTGTTCAGGTCTTTATCACTGCTGTCTTTATTACTCTAAACAAATCACTCTTTGTTACTCAAGGCAGAAGTTAAGAAAAACAAGTTTTTATCAGGGTTAAATAAGCTCTCAGGGGATTTTGAGGCTGGGCTATTTTCATGATGATTTTTCAGATCCATATTATGCAGTTAGAAATTAGGTTATTGGAACCCATCAATAAAGGGCTTCCCTATTTTGGGGAAAGTGCATCTACTTAATGTAAACAAATATAAAAGTTTTAATTCCAAATAATTCTCTGTCCTTCTCAGAGAATGTATGGCAAATCAAATAAAATAAATAAAAATCTAAGCTGCCAAGTCAGTTAATTCACAGAGGTTTAGTGTGAAGATGGTGTTTATTTTGGTTTCGGGAAGATATAAAACACTGCTTTGGATGCTTTGATCTGGGAAAAGGAGCACAAATTTTGCAGTTATTTTAGCAGAAACTTTTAAATCTTCATATTAAAAAGACCATGGTGTGAATTTTTAGAACTGCTCTATCTAAGAGATGTGCTTTCACAGCACAGATTCTCTGAAAAATCATTCTCTTTCCCAATTAGACAACCAGATTTATTAGTAATTTTGGAATCTGGAGGCCTACAAGAAAGAGATTAGATTACTTTCTTTAGATGTAAGGTTTCTGTTCGTATCAGTAGGTGTGCAGGGAGTGCAGATACCTGTTGGATTTTCAGAAAATTATTTTAGAATTGATTGTTCCTGTTTCTCTGGGGGTCTTTTTCTTGATTATTTTTTGTAGTTGGATCTTTACTAATCAAGGTACTTGCTGTCAGTGAAAACCAATGTGCTCAAGGATTATTTTACTAATGAATGTCTGCTTCTAGTGAATGTTCTTAGGGTTAGCACATCAGAACTATTTCCTGACAGAGGTTTCAGTGAGGAGTTTCAGCCAGCTGCCTCTTTGTGAAGGGGTATGAGCACGTGCACAAGTACTCTGGTCTCCACAGGCACCAATTGCTTGTGTACGTCCTCTGCCAGCATCTCAACTTTGTGGGAACTCCAGGATTATAGTTCAATTATACGAAGGATCCCAAAATACCACTTGCACAGATGGTCTTTCTTCTGAATAATGCAGAGGAAATTAATCTTCTCTTTCTTCTCCTACGGAGGCCAAAATAATCCCTTCCTCCTGTGAATATGATTTTTTTTTTTTAATCTGGTCCCTCCTCCTTCTCTTGTTTAAACTTTATTTGTGGACTCCTATACCAGTTACTGGTTTTGAACAGAGTAGCAACATCTGCTTTCCTTCCTCTGCTTCTGGGGAAACGCTGAACTCCAGAACGGAGGATACCATTTTCTCTGGGTTCAGCCATCCAGTGTTCCACTTGAATGGAATGGTTGAGGTTAATGACTCTCTAAAGTGAGACACCTTTTGAAATGTCCTTCAAAGGAAGTGGAGGGGCAACCCCATTCCATAGATGAAGTAGAATTTGCAGTCTCTGACACACACACATAACTGGAGTTACTTGTGCCACGGAGGTTCCTACAGCGAACACATACTGCCCCCAAAATTGTCACGGAGCCCTCAGCCTCTCTCTGTTGAATTCCACAGCTTGCTCTTATTCAACATTTGATTCCAAAATACATTTTCTGACTCTCATGTAATTTACTTGACTTTGTGATGATCCCTCTTCCACTGGTACGTGGATCTGGCGTGTGTGCTGGAACCCTGTCATCACTGTAAATGTACACGTCAGTGCTAAACGTAGAGGCCATCGCAACTCCTCAGTCCAACCACTGCACTCTGTTCATCAGACACAGCATGTCATTAAAGCCAGTGTCATACTGGCGAGGCAACACAGCCTTCAAGTCTTTTTCCAAACTCAGTGCTTCCCAGGATGGAGATTTCCCTACAGGGTGGGGAAATGAGCGTATGCTCTTTGTTAGATGTATAATCTCCTCTTTGATTGCACTGGAAGAAATCTTTATTAATTTCTTTATATGTGGTGAACTAAGAAGCAACCTGTTAATTCATTCAGTATCCTCTGTAGCAAGTCCCTATGTCTTTTCACTATTTATTACCCCTGGAATCATTGCCTCTTGCAGGTTATATTGAAAATTGGTTTATGTTTTCTTTTATGTTATCGAGTAAATGATAAAATAGCGTGCTCGTGCAGTCATCCCAGATACACAGTGAACTAAGACTTCCCACTTCACACTTCTGCTTTCAGACCCTGGGGTTTGCACACACCCTCTTCACCAGTACGGGCAGGGTCTGTTTTCTGCGCTGCCTGCTGGAAGCGATGCGGTCTACCCGCTAGACAGCTCTGCCAGGCCACAAACAGCTAACACGTGTGCTGTGGTCTTTCCTCGGTGTTTCCTAATGAGAGGCACATGTCAGCCCTGACCTGCACGAGAGAATGCAGAATTTTTTTGTACTTCTTCACTGTGTGCCACAAGCCCTGTGCTCTCTACCTGTGAGAAAGGGCAAAAGTTAAATGCCTGAGAATGTTCATCAGCATCTGCATTTATGCAAAGCTCTATTACCTTTAAACCTTTGAGAGTGGTGGAGAAAAGGGGTGATTCAGAATTGATTGCTGCCTCTGATTTAGTTAGATGCCATAGCTTGATTCCTTCATTCACTTCCTGGAATTTTATGACATTTACAGAAAACCAGCTTTCTCCAGCGTGACGCTGATGAGTGAACGTGACCTGTTGGTATTTATTAAACCGCAGGAGAAAGCAGATGTTCATGCATGCAAAAGTACCTAGTGTGGCCTTACTGACAGCTGAACTACACTGAAAAATGACATTTCCACCATATAGATCATAATACTTCCAGCCATTTTAATTTTGTCAGCAATTCGAGATCACTGAAAACAAACGAGAATTGGAACAGTCAGGAAGACACATAAAAATCTTGGAAGAAAATCAAGTTAATTTTGGTTTTGTTTAAATATTATCCTCAAAATCTGAATTTTCCGAGTCTCAGTTTCCAGTGTGCACAACTTAAATTAATGTAGACTTGATATGGTGCATAAGTAAGGGATGAAAAGAATCCTTAATGTAGATTGCTTTTCTGCACTAATGTTTGATATATTAGAAAACTAGAGAATTAGAAACTTTATGTGTTAGAAAATATAAGAATATTTTCTCTGCAGCAGATCTGTAAAGAAAGCAAAAAAAAGACCCTTTTTTGCCTCATTTTCCCACAATCCTTTTCATTTTTTAAAGCTTTTCTAATTATACTCTGGACACTTCCGTCATTCTTCCCCTTTCAAGTTGCATTTTTGGCACTGTATATTTTTATAATTTTTTTTTACCATCTGTAAAGGATCAGCAGGGTGACAGACTGTCCACACAGAGCAATGGCACCTAAAGGATTTCTGTGCTCACAGCCCTGGGCCAGGCTCTGCCTGGTTCTCGGCAGCAAGGGCTGCTGATGGGGTTCTGGCGCTTGGGAACCTTGGCTGGATCGTTCCTTGCCGTGAATTTTGCCCCTGTTGCAAGTAGTGTGCAGCACATTGCAACTTCAACTGTGCACGTTGCAACTTGAAATGTGCTCCTCAAGTGGATGTTGGGTGAGCAAAGAGACTCCCAAGTTGCTTTTGTAAATGCTTTGTCTATAGCTGAGAACTCCATTTGGTGCACAACTGTTGCATTGCCAAATGCAAATGTCACACCCTTGTCTATTATTTCCTTCTTGTCAATACATGTGACCTGACCTTAATATGGGTTGTCAGAGCAGGCTCTAAAATAAAATACTGTCTCCACTGGAATCGGTTTGACTCTGACCTCCCAGAGTCTTCCCACATTCTGACACTGCTGAATTCCACAGCAGAATTCCTGTAGCCTCTGATACAGTATCTCTTTGTGGTTTGTGAGTATATTTTTCTTTTATTATATTTTTTTATTTGATACATATATTTCAAAGTCACAGTGGAGCTATTTCTACACCTGTACTTCTGGCATGTTGCAGTCTAAATGAGAATCTACCTGGGCTCTCCGGGTTTCTTTCTGACCGCGTAGTGTAACTCTTTGCTACGGGCTTGTTGCCCTTCACTCACTCGTGCATCTCTTTGTCACCAAAAGCTTTCTTCTGTTTCCAGGTTTGGCAAGAAATCCCGACCCGCAATGTACGATGCAACCCCCATTGCTTATGAAGATTACAGCCCAGATGACAAACCTTTGGTTACGCTGATTAAGACAAAAGATTTGTAATCTAGTGTATCTTTTTTGGATTATTTTTCAAAAGGATGAGCTATTAACCTAATTTAAATATTTTTAAGAAAGCGTAAGTACTTTAAACCATTAGATGCTTCAGAATTTTCTGTAGAATATTTAAGAACCAATTTTCTGCAGCTTTTAGTTTGGGAAAATATTTTAAAAGAGAATTTGTGAACTTCATGAATTACATTTTAATGTACCTTGAGCTCTAGAAACTATAAGCTTCTGATAGTGTGTGCTTTTTTCTTGGTAGACACTATTACTAAACCCAGATGAGTTTCTTGTGGTCGTTACAGAACAGAAAACAGTACCTAATGAGGAGTTCTTTATGACATGTCAGTGCCAGCTTTCTCCGTAGAGGTAGGAAAAATGTGAAGCATAATATGATATATAATATATCCATTAATTAAAAAATGTTTGTGTTGTGAAAAAGAAACTAGTAAAAATTATTATTCCTAATCTGAATTGAATTAGCTTTTGCCTTACTCCATGCATGGATAGTTAGCCTATTTCTCCAGTATTTCCTGAAAGTTGCTGAAACATACTCTTGAGTTGATGTTTGACATTTTTGTAATAGTTTTTAGGCTAGGCCTTGTATAATAATTAAAGTGCCTCTTGGGGCAAAGTAAGGGCACAATCCTGTAAACGCTGAAATCGATGAGAGAACTTCCATTAGCTTCAGTGGGCTTGGGATTGTATCCTACAATTGGACCGAATCTATATTTTTCTTTAAAGGTTAAAGTTTTTTATATTGTGAGTAAATTAAGCATATGGTTTGAGCTGTTTGTTTCTAAAGGTTGTTAATGTACAGTATTGTTTCATGAAAAAATGTGTATTTCTCACAGTGCTTCTTATTTAGGATGAGTATGGGATTTTTGTGGCTGTATTTGATTGTTTATGGGCTTCGTAAAATTCTCGCTTATTTCAGAAACTATTGAATAAATGTTATCAAGTGAAGATTGCAGCTGTTTCTTTGGTTTTTCTTCATTTGCCAGGTCAGTGTCACCTATATGTTTGAAAGGGCACGAGCATATAAGGTCTATAAATAATGCCAAAATAAAAAGGTATTCCAGCTGTTAAGATGAGAAGGAAAATATGGGCTGTATTATCAAGGTAATCTCTCAAAAGCAAGACAAATGCGACTACAAATCTGGGCTCTAAGGTATAGCAAAGGTAAGGTTTTGTCCCAGGGCAGCTGGTTTATGAGGATAGGCTTGACATGACTTGGTGTTTCTCGGAGGGAAGGCCACGGCTGCGTGGCACAGAGAACCCCAGCAGCTGTGGCCACCTATAGATACTGCTGCACAGGGCTGTGCTGCGTCCAGTCGGTGCTTTTATGCTAAGGACTAAGCTCTGGTTGACTTCTGCGTGTCGGGGAATGTTGGAATGCATCCCAAATCTTATTTCACATAATTAACTTTTGCAGGCAGAAAAAAAAAAGAAAGGTATCAGCAGGCACTGCGATGGTCTGTGTGTGATGGACTGTTAGAGTCACTAAAATGTGATTTGATTTTATTTTTCTATTGTGAGGTTCCCTTCTAGTCAGACACCAAAAGACAAATAACGGGGTAAATGCAGCAGTTCTGGGCCAAATTTGAAATGTTGGAAAGGAAAGTAAATTAAAAGATATTTTAGTAGAAAGGTTAACTGTCAAAGGGAAGCACTACTCAAAGAACTCTCTTACTGTTTGGAATGGCGGGATGGTGAACATGCAGGTTCGTAGCTCCATGCCATGTTTGAGAGGTGGAAATGCCAAATCTGTCTGAGAAATCCAGAATACCTTGCCTGACATCCTGTATCTGCTACCATAGGCTTTCAGGGATGGTGGCCCAAGACAGTAATTACTAGCCAGAGACCTGAAGAAACTAGATTCAAGCCTCTCCTTCATTCCTGAGGCACAGTTTACTGTGGCAGAGGTTGTATGGCTGTACCTGCTGGCTGCCAGAATAAATTGTTTTCATGGGTACGTTTTGCTGCTGCTTTATTTTGGGTGTGGAAACTTAGGTTTATGGTGAGTTCCACAAATGTTTTAAGAGCCCCTCAGAGAGAAGGGTCAAGAACAGGCTAATACCCTGTGCCATTTGTTGCCACTCTTCCACAGATGTTACAAATACGTTGTTGTTCTCAGTGATTTGCTAATCAGAAAGGAAATATTCTTCAGTGCCTTTTCAGTTGTAAAATACTGGTTTATCTTTGAAGAGGTGCAAGTCCATACAAAGTAGGGAAATGAGCAGCTCTGTTGTTCTAGGGAAGTAGGTGTTCATAGTCCATATCTTACAAGAGAGACATTGCAATGAGCAGCAGCCCTTCTGCATACAAATCACACCTCAGTAGTGTTGCTTGACCATCCTATATTTCTCTCAAGTGACTGACCTGATAAGTAATTTCTGAGGAGCTGTTTTCCTGTCAGCTTGCAGCCTCTAGCTTCTGTAAATCATCCTGTGCTTGGATGTAAATCAGCCTGTACTTTTGCTCCTTCCAATTTCTTTTACTGAACTCTGAAGGCACATGAAGTGTGCCCTGTGCCTGAATGGGTGCGCTTCAGAGATGCTTGTGGAGCACTGCACTGCCTGCCAGATGGAGCGTCCCTCAGACCTTCAGGATAAAACCCCATCCCAAGCCTTTATCCCAGCTCTGAAGCTGCTAGAGCAAGCTGGTGGCTGTTGATGGTTGGAACTAGATGATCTTTAAGGTTCCTTCCAACCCACACCGTGATTCTTTATAGTGCAGATCATGGCTTTCTGCAGATGTAGATGAATGCGGACAAAGGACAGTGGTTATTCCATCTCCTTTTTCAAAATCAGAGGAGATTTGTTCTGTATAGGGAGCAAATACAGATGTGGAGCAAATAACCACCTGCTATTAATATACTACACATGGCTTTTTTGCTGTCAAACATGGAAATGCAGAAAGGGGTGTGTGCTCTTCCCCTGGCAATGGGCTAACAGCCTTCAGCTCCATCTGCAGATGGGGACAAGTCTCCAGGCCTGTCATTAACCTCCACTACCTGTGCGCTCCCCAAGTCTGGCTCTTTTTTTCTTCCTCTTCCCTATGGAAATAGGAGAATATCTCCCGAGTGCTTTTCCCCTGGCAGCATTGATGTCTATTCTCGCGGTGAAACTTCAATCATAGTGCTGATCCTGGCTTTGCCTCTGGAAACAGCCTGGCTTTCCTCCAGCAGGGCTTTCTTGAGAAATGCCTGAGCAGATAAAACATTCCCGGAGTTGTGTAGTTTCTCTTGGGATAACAATGGGCACCTAATGATGAACAAGTTCAACACCTCTGAATAGTATTTTCTGTGTGGATGTCTGAGAGGCATTAGACAGCCCCTCCTCACTTGTGCTCACACAAGTTATGCCCACAGGAAACTCCTTTGCCCCTTCATGAGGCTAAATTTGTTTTCTCCAAAATGTCACTGACAATCCCTTTTAATTTTGCTCGCAGTTGCTCGGCTCTGGCAGAGCAGCCTGGCACACTGCATTGGACAGAGCTATGCCCCATCCTTAGAGCTGAGCAAATCCAGCCCACTGTCCCTTTGGGTGCCTCCAGCCCCGTTTCTGTGTGAGCTGTTTGCTGCATGACCCGCTTTGGGAACCCCTTGTCTTCCCTAATGCCGTGTTTCAAATGTTCATGTGCTGATTGGCTCTGGCTGGGCTGAAATTGCTCTTTGTATGTTATTCCACTCTCATACTCCTGACCTGAGATGGGATGCGGAAGTACAGGCCTCCCGTGGACCTCTTCTTCCTTCCTTGAACATGGAAGGCAGATGAAAATCAGCTGAAATCAGGGAAGGGTTTAGTGTCTCAGGCCATTCTTCTCTATGAATAGTTAAAATGATGAGGGTATTATCAAGTGCTAATGAGTTCAGACATGTTCCTAACACAAGAAAAGGCAGGTGGGGGCAGTCCAGAGTGTGCCCAAACACTCGCTTCAGACCTGCCGACTACTGAGCAAGAGATGCACTGCATTATGGCTTTCAGGCACCTTTTATTTTATAACAAAACGGTTACGAGTCTGTGGGATTGCTTGTTTAAAATACATTTTATCTCTCGGAGTGCATTACTCCTGTGAAATGCTCTTCACAAGCAGGTGAGCAGTGAAAGGGTAAAGCCCTTAGGCAGTGACAAGTGAGAGATGGGACCTGATCCACTTTATCTCCTCTTTGCAAGTTCATCCTCCATTCCCTGTAACTTTGGCCGCGCATCTGCTAAAAGACTGTAGTTGTGTGGGGTCAGGAGGGATGGCGTAAGGCAAATTTGACTCTGAGCCACCTTTATGTCTGTCTCAAGTGTCTCGTTGGGGAGACAGGACTGGCCTGAGTTAGGCCTCAGGGCACTGCTGCCACCTGAAACAGGTGGAGATTGTTACAAAGACAGGCAGAGTGCAACATGCTCTCTGCTCCCACCAGCAGAAGGGCTGCTCCTCCTCAGTCTGATGTGCTGGTCACTGCAGAGGCCTCGCTCAGAAGTTGCCTTTATACTTCTTGAATCTTTCCTCTCTGCTTGCACCAGAGGTGGTCCCTCTTGTGCAGCGTCTGGGCTGCAGAGCACCCTCAGTGGGACCCAACATCTGAATCTTTTCTATCTTTTCTTTCCCCCCCTTCATGATTTGGGAAAGCTCCAGTTAAGTGAAGGTGTTTCCTTCTGAAGTTTTGTTTGTTTTCACTGGTTGACTCACCATCAAAGTGGTTATGTCATGTCCAGCCTCATCTGGGGTCAGTTGGCTTCATTTCTTCTCTAGTGCAAAATGGTTAGCAAAAATGACTGCTCTGGAAAAGTCAGATTTCTTTGTTATTATGAATTCCAGTTCCAAATCCTCCTTTTAAGAGGTTTATGATAAGATGATTATTGTAAAATAAGCTTCCCCTTTAGCAAAGAATAAATCATCAAGTAGGCTTTGTTTGGTGAGATCTTTGTCAAAGGAATGTAAATAAATAATCTAACTGAATAAACTTCTTTGATGTGCTGAGCAGAAAAGGCAGTAAAGTTAATCATTCAGGAAAATAAGCTGGTCTGCTGTCCTTCCTTCAGTAACAGACAAGGAAGAGTCTTAGGGAAACAATCTGCTCTAGCTCGCTGACCCTGGTCTTTTTGCTAGAGTTCGACAGAACAGGAGAGATCGTGTTTATCACTTTGGAAGCAATGCCATCTGCTCAAGGAGGTGCCCTTCAGTCTAGATGTTTGGGTTGTTTCTTTTCCTGTGGACTGCTCTACTTCCTTTCTGAGGAAACTCCTCACAACAGAACAGAGCCCTCTTAGCAAGCCAGCTGTGACTTCTCTTCCACCTCCTGGGAGGACATGGACAATAATCTGAATTTGCTGTCTTAACCTCTGGACTCCCTTCATGTTTCCATATGAGCAAGTTCCCTGGGCGCGTGCATGTGATCGTGCATATCTGTCAGGCCACCCCTGCTCAAAGAAATCATAGTGCAACTGTGCTGATCTTCACCGTGGTTTTTGATTGACGTACACCCATCTAAACTAAGCTGAAGTCTGCTTGGAATCTGAGCCTGTAAGCCAGATAGGAGCTGCACAAGCTAACAAAAGATTCTCACCATGAATATCTTATTGATTGTCAGTACAGCCTTTCAAATCACAGGGTAGCAATTTATACTGAATTCAAATCATTGCATGTAATTAAATTTATCTTCTATGTGCTAGGAGAGCTAAAGAACGTCTCTAAAGTGTTCTGAGATCTTTGCAGGCTTTTATATGTTCGTGATTAAAAAAAAAAGAAACACCAACCTTCTCCTTTATCTAAGGATTTACCTTGTGGTTTAGTACATGTGAAATTTATGTTTAAAATCTAACAAATGAAATCTCAGCCAGGTTGAAAACAGTGATCCAGTTCTGACTCTTTCTGCAGGACCACAGCCAACACATTGATAGGTTACAGAGAGCTCAAACCGGTACTGACTTGCTGAAACCTCTGTGTGTCTTGGTGCCCTGGAATGCTGTTGATATTCACTCTACAGTGAAGCCTGTGGTGGGTTGGCTGGTGATACTGCATCTGTCATGTGAAGAGGGCAACCAGGCAGTGATTGTCATGATGCAAAGAATTTATTTCAGGGATTCTGTTGCTAAAATGAGCTGTCTGTAGTGTCTTATCTGTGGTCTTGGTGTGACACCAGTACCTCCTATTAAGCGAACTTGAGGTGCTGGAGAGGGTCCAGAGAAGGGCAACGAAGCTGCTGAGGGNAGTATGGCATTTGCTGGAATGGTCTGTCAAAACAAAACTGGCAGAACATCGTGGAAATGAGAAGGGGGGGAGGGTGGTGTATGTGTTCACCTGTGCCTGTTAAGCCGTTCCACTTTCACCTTGCCATGAATTCGAAAGTGAGATTCCTCCTTGTGTGATGGACGCTGAGCAGTACTCGGCGCTTGCTGCCCCTCTTCCCCCGTGCTCTGTGTTGTCCTGTGTGTGATCGGGACAAAGCCGGGAGGAGCTTTTTCCTGCTGAATTAGGTGCAGTGTTTATCAGTTTTCCTCTGCTTTTCACCCATTTCATTTCCCCAGAGAGAGTATTTTGCATTTCCGTGAGATGCCTTAATTTCTGATCGTTTTGAAGGGTTGTTCT
Organism: Chloroceryle aenea; assembly: GCA_013399075.1. Taxonomy (NCBI): domain Eukaryota; kingdom Metazoa; phylum Chordata; class Aves; order Coraciiformes; family Cerylidae; genus Chloroceryle; species Chloroceryle aenea. Next base: position 111,599 of record VWZY01002795.1, read on the forward strand.
ATTCTCACACATGCAAGATTTGGAACAGGGCAGTAAGCTAGTGGCATTGACAGGCAGGTTTAAATCAACATGCCTCAGAGCTGCCATTTACTTTGTGATGTACGTTGCTGAATTTTGAAATATTTCATTTATAATAGATTATTTATGGTAAATACGGTGATGCTTTGATGATATTTTGAAGTTTCATGCAATACACTACACAATTTCTGTACAAAGTCGTTAATAGTATTTAATTTTGCTCCACTTCAGGGGACTCCAGTCAGCAGAGAAAACCAAAATCTCCCAACAAATCCACCGCCCTGCCCTGGCTGTAGGGCTGCCACCACCCACGTGTTTTCCACTGCTTTTCAAGAAGCCCTGCTTTTGCATAAGCAATAAAATCACCTTCTCTTTTCCCATTTGGCCATATCTCTCTCGAAGGGCACAAACTGTGGGCAAAGAAATAATATCAGCCTTGAAATTAACAGTTAAATGTGCTCTTCATTCAAAAGCAAATCAGCCTTGAGATTTCTGAGAATGCATTGCCACTCGCTCTCTCTTCCGTTTATGTGCTGTCTCTGATTTACATCCCTCTTCTTCAAACTTCGGTGTCAGAGTGATTTACGAGTGCAATTTTCTATGCCATATTCTGCAGCAAGAGTTGGCAAGGCCCCTCCCTCAGCGTGGGGATGTGTTCTTCTTTGTTCCGTGCCAAAGAGGCACACAATCCTTACACTTCTTTAAAAAGATAATGCTTAATAAGGTCTTTGAATGGAAAAAAAAATTACAAATTCTGTCTCATAACAATCCATCTCGTGATTCCCCAAAGATAAGTTACTTGGGCAAAAACTGCTCTGGCTACGTGGTGTTGGTATTTTATGTGATGGCTCCATTGAGAGCCCCTCTGGCTGCCACTGGTCACTCTGTTTAACCCACCTCTTGCTTTTAGCTCAAAGCAAGTTCCCACGCAGCGCTGAGCAAGGTGAGTCCAGCTGCACCGCTGCACTGAGGGCTGCTCATGCTGAGATTAATCAAGGACTTCTGAGATTGTTAATTTTGTGTTACGTTATTTTTGCCCCTTTTAGGGTTGAAGACGTTCTACACATTTATGGAGTTCTTACTTGGAGTTGCAAAACTTGGTGGAATCCTATGTGAAATGCTGAAGGCATCAGCCTTACACCTTCGGTGAGGGCTCTGCATTTGCTCTGGTTCCCAAAAACTGAGAAAGGACTCGAGTCCTGCTAAGTTATTGTACAATCAGGGCTGATTCTTCAGCTTCTCTGGATGATGTCTAAATCTAGTTTTACAACCTCCATAGGCATTTGACAGCAAACAGTTCACATCCACCCATCAGCTGGTGTTAAAACTCTTCTTGATTGCTGGTGTGGTGCCCAGGTGATAGGCCAGGAAGGAAGCTGTCCACAGCCCACTTACCCCTCTATCTCTTTCATATTTAGGACATGGGTGAATCGGTTTTACCCCTGAATACCGCTGTGTTTCCTGTCTTACACATTTCATAGTCAGGAACCACTGCAGAGCAGGGAATGTATCCCCCTTGTCCTACAACACTTTGGGTTCTCTGCCCCTTTATGTGCTTTGACATACTTGGCTGTTTGTGTGCTGCTGGCACCAGTTGTTGATTGTGGAGGACAGTGAGTGCACTAAACAGCTGACACCGGTACCATTGCGTGTCCTGTTACACCCTCTGCCATGAGCATCTCAGCAGCGTAACATAAACTGTTTTTAGCTGTGAAAGAACTTTTCTGTGCACAGGTGTTTCCAGGAGAAGTTGGGTGGTTGTAACAGCCTGTACATCCCGGTGCTCAGCTGAGGGAAGGAGAAACATCTCCCAGATTGCCACACAGCTGACCAGTCTCCTTCTGCCTATGAATAACCAAGCGGGTACATGTCGCTGAAATAGGAAGTGTGGCTTCTACTAAACTTCCTATTTTCACGGACAAACTTGAGGAGTTGGAAATTGTGAAATCTAGATGACACATTGCCAAACCTTTTTCTTGCTTGGGGGATGCACTGCAGACAAAAATTTTGATTGAAGACTGTCAAAAGTCTCTTTTCTTGGTAAATTTTCTTATTCTGAGGGAATACCCAATGCATCTAAAATTTCCCAGCTATTTACTTATCACCTATTATTCTTTATTTCTTTTCATAAATCCATTGCCTTCAGTGCTCTCCTGTCCTGTCTCCCTGGCCATTCCTCTGCCCCCCACATGTCACCACCACCGCCCTCATCCCCCGTCCTTTGGCTTCCTCAGGCTTTGAGCCCTGGGTTTTTCCCCTTTCTCATCCCTTCTGCCTCTCTTCTCCCAGTCCCTCTTCTTCTGTGCTGCAGCCGCTGCCTCCTGCTTTCTCCGGACGCTTTCCTCACTGCAGCCATGGCCCAGATTCGAATGGCCTGGATTCTCTGCAGGCCAGAGCTTCCCGCTGCTGGCACGAGGCCGTGGGGCACAGAGCCAGGACTGGCTTTGGTGACTCAAAGCTGGTGCGGCTGCATCCCCCAGCCCTACCCCCACGACATGACTGCTGCGGAAACCCACAAAGCTGTCCTTCCTTTCCTGATGTTGGGCAGGAGGAAAGTGGAATGGACAGTTCTGCTTCAAAGGGGTTGGCAGCTCAAGCGTGAGGCTCTCTGTTTGCTGGGAGGATGACAGCCCTGCTTCGCTCACTTGCCGGGGGCTCCCACTGTCCGCAATGGAGGTGCTGCCTGGCAGAGGTTATGGGAATACTGAGGATAAAACTTGTCTGTCCCTTGATTATTGTATGTTTTGTCCTGCAGAGAACTGATGTGGCCTTTTAAATCCACACAAGACCTTTGCAGCAACTTCCCTTCTGCTCCTGTTGACCTACCATGACTTTTGTGGTTTATTTTCACTGTTGCTGTGAGTACGACCAGTACAGGGCCAAGGTGAATGAGAGGTGACACCGAGTATCTCCTTTTATAACGATGAGACCACAAGGTGAGGGGAAAAAAAAAGGGGGATGTCACATAGAAATGGCCAAATAGGTTCACCATCTGTGCATTGTATGCACTTAATTAGTTCAGGCCCCTTCAAAATCATCTTCTAATTATTTCCGGTAGAGGAAGAAAAGTAGTTATCCTGGTACTCGGGGTAGTTACAGAAAGACAGCCTCTCTTGGCACCAGCACAGGTCAGTAGAGATACCTGGTTGTTATGGCAACACCAGTAAGAACTTCTCAAATCAGTTGGAAATCAGGAGTTTGTGATACCCAGCAAGCCCAGCCTGCATGCGTGACAGGGTATGGCAGAGCTGAGCCTGATCTGCTTCCTGTTGTCCCAGTTCCACAAGTGGCTGACACCACATTCCTCCACCTTTGTAGAGGCTCCAGATGCCATTTAAAAATCCTCGCAAAGGGGATAATGAACCCGATGCACTGCAAGCAGAAATGGTCTCGGCCAAACCGCCTTTGACGGAGCTGCACTCCCCTGGCTGTGCAATCGTCCGACATAATCTGAATAGAACCGAGCGACCGGGTGATGGTGCTGCGCCGCTGGGATTACGTGGCAAGCAAGTATGTAAATACATTTCCTTTACAATTTAGCAAAACACAGTCCTGAAGGGAAATCGGGGACCTTTGGAGATACATGGTCTGCATTTTGCCAGTGTCAGAATGAAATATCTTTGTGGTTGAATTGCCGGGAGTTGAACAGCAAACATGCTTTAGGCTGTTCCCGGGTAAGGAATGCAGAGCCAGGTCTCGAGATGCTGCTGTACCTATCGCAGGGCCTACATCTGACACTTAGATGTAGTCATAATTTATTTCTCAGTAGCCCCTTCAACCCCACAGATGATTGAGTTCCCTCAAAATCCAGGTTTCCGTTACCAGCATTTGCTGCTGCTGGTGCTGGAGGCCCACCCCGGCCGTGTCCTCCCTGAGCAGTGCCCACACCCCAGCTCCCCCATGCCAGCTGCCATGGGATCTGGAAATCTCTACCTTGGGTATTGACTCTGCCATATTTATATGACATGAAGTTGAGATCTGCCATCCTATCTACCTTTGCCACCTGCAAGAGATTAAGTTCTGCATAAAAATATATTTATTGTTAACTTGAATGTTGAAATAAGTTTGTCGCCAAAGAAGATAGTTTGGGTTACATGGATAGTGCCATTTGGGTTGCTTAGGCACAAAACTTTTTCAGAAAGATATCAGAATACTCATAACAGTGTCTCTGGGATGTTTCATCTATTCAGGGACGCTGCGTTGCTTGGAGCAAGATGATCATACATTTAAGAGTAGCAAGCGTATTTAGATTTCAGAAGTATGTTACTAATTACAGCACTTTACAGAACATTAGGTCTGCTAATTAGGCAAACTCTCACTCTGCAAAAGCAAATCCAAGGTAAACTGAGTTCTTAAGATTAAAAAAAAAAGATGTGCTTAATGACTTGCGTATGCTTTGTAAGCTTGCATAATCAAAAAGAGGATCTTGGCCACGGAACTTGCAAAGTTTGCACAATATTTGGGGAAGCGGCATTTAAATAACTGAATGATTCTTCTGGAGATGTTTCAGTGAGGAGTAATAGTGCTCCTAAAACTAAATGGAGCTTGCAAAGTCTAATAATTCAGCAGGATCAGCAATTAGACAATTTCAGTTAGTTAGAAAGGCAATGTCTATAGAGGTAAAGAACCCCATGCAAATGGCATTTATTTTTTATTTTCAAATGCAGAGAGGCCACACTGCTCTGAGCACCTTCCAATGGGGTATGAGAGGGTGCAAAAGGGTGACAAACTAGGTAACTAGGAGCCATTAAGAAACAGAGTTGCTGGTGTCACTGGAAATGCTTCATATTTAGTATGTGAATAAAAATTGGTCATCCTGCATCAAATACTCCTTTTTGAAATGCAGGAGCTCCCCTGGCTCCACTGTTTCTGTCCTGTGAGCACAGAAGTGAAGGAGGTAGAGAAGGGGGACCAACCTGTGTAGTGTACTGCATTCTTCAGAAAGAACTGTCTTAATATTAACTCATTACGAGAAAAGAAACTCCACAACTTGGCACATTAAAAGGAAAACCAATAGGGAGGAAAAAAATAATTAAAAATCCATATCTTGTCACAGGTACATTAAATCCTGGAAAAAATGAATTGACATGATTTATCTGAGCGAAAGCAAAAGATCTCTGAGTGGCTGGGAGCAGGATTTACCCAACGCAGAACAGCTTAGATACCCAATAAAAACTGATGCCTGGATTAAAATATTAGAAAGTCTAGGTAAAAATGACCTCATCTTAGTGAGCCTGTGACATGAAGTCACCCGAGCTTAACTGGTCATTTCCTGAGCTGGGCTCTGGCTGGGCCCCGGCCAGCCCAGCAGCACCTGGTGTGTCAGGGTGTCAGAGTCGCCCGCACCAGTGTCACTGGACACGTGCGAAAGGGCAAAGCCAGGGCTGAACTTCCTGACGGGGCCGTGGCCAGCACAGGGCTGGTGTACTCCTGGAGACTGAACAAACCCCAGCGGGGTGGCTCCGTGGCTGTTTCGTCCCCACAGTGCTGCGAGCTGTGTCGGTGAGGGGTAAGGCTTGGGGAGGATGCTGGTGCTGTTCACGAGGCTCACAGGCTGCTTTTGAATCAACCAGACTGATTTCAGAGATTTGCAGTCAAGCTGCTCCTCTCCACCCGTAAACATCTTGCTACCTTCTTCTCAGACAAGCTGCGCTGGAAGCCTGCAGCATTCCTGGCCTCTGCTTTCACAGCCTTTGGGAAACCAGGTAAGTGACTGTTTCTGCTTGTTTGCTCTAACACCGCACCCCCAGCTTCACCGTAAAGGTGAATTCCCCTCTAACCCTGCTAGTTTGTATGAAAGTGATGTAAACTAAGAGGGTAGCAACCTTTGGGTTGGTCTTCTGCTAGCTGCAGATCCTGAGCTTCCTCTGTGAGCTACTGCTGCTTCCACCAGCCAGGCCGCCGTGGCAGCTGGACATGACTGTACAGGAAGGGTCGGTGAAACTGCTCCAGGCTTCACTTGTGGAAGAAGGTGGATTTAGGAAAGGCCCTTGCACAGGAGAGTAAGCATCAGTTGGAATAAAAGAGAGGGTGACAGGGACATGGCATTTGCTTGGAGAGCGGAGAGGGGAGAGCTCTGCCGGGCGCCTTGGTCATGAGGCAGTGTGGGGTTAGTGAGTCCCTTCCTGGAGAGAGGAGGTTGATGCACGGGGTGGTAGATGAAGCTGCGAGGCTTGTCTCCCTGTTATTAGGCTGTTCCTGTGAAGGGATGTGCTGGTGAAGTGATTTTAGAAACAGTTTTCAAGTCCACGTTGACTGAGGCCTGGTTCGGACCGGCCGCAGCCTGCAGCGTGTGTCAGGGTGTCAGTCCTTGAGACCGGCTGCTGGGCAGCTCTGCCACGTGAGGGTCGTGGCTTCTTGGCCAGTGAGCAGGCTGCCTGGTCTTTTGAGGAGGTGTCCCTAAGGACAGCTTTGCTCTGCTGTTGATGTCACCAGCACAGAAAGAGTATTNCGAGGCCTGGTTCGGACCAGCCGCAGCCTCGGCCGCAGCCTGCAGCGTGTGTCAGGGTGTCAGTCCTTGAGACCGGCTGCTGGGCAGCTCTGCCACGTGAGGGTCGTGGCTTCTTGGCCGGTGAGCAGGCTGCCTGGTCTTTTGAGGAGGTGTCCCTAAGGACAGCTTTGCTCTGCTGTTGATGTCACCAGCACAGAAAGAGTATTGTACGTGCCCCGGGGCTTGTGCACCCACAGCAGGTTCAGGAGCCTGTGCAGGCTGCAGGGTGTGGTGCCCCAGGCACAGATGACACATGTGTGTCTGGTTTGTAAACAGAACTTTGTGGCTCCCGAGCATGAAGCGCTGCCCCGGCATCCCTGGGCTCAGCAGGGAGGGCTGAGGGTGAGTTTTGTGCCAGGAAAAATGCAACTCTGCCATGGCTGAAAACCTGGTCTGAGAACCTGAGTCATTTAGGTACTTGGGGAGGTTTGCCTTTAACCTCCTGGGTAGCAAAAAAAGGCTCAGGTCTGTTTTTTTTTTAAAACTTTTACTGCTCAGAGGGATGTGCTGTGGTGGTGTAGGGTGCTGTTAGCCACCAGCTCATCTGGGGCCAGTAACACCATCACCCCCTTGCCTGCAGGCGCCGCTGAGTGGATCCATCTAAAGAGATGGAAACATCAGGTCAGAGATTTGCAGGGGTGATGTGAATGTTGCAATTCATACATTATTTTAATAACACTGACAACAATTTTCCTTGTGCGTCTGTGTGGCAGCTGGAGCTGAGGCCAGTGCTGCCGCCGTGGTGTGGAAAGCTGCCGTGAAGGGCCATGGCGACAGTGAGGCTTTGGAGACAGATCTGTAGACTGCAAATGCTACATTTTAATCTGGGGCTGCCTCCCCTCCCAGGTTTAGGGTGTGGAAAGGGTCATATCTGTGCCCCTCCCGTAGCTCAGGCCTCGAAGAGCGCAGAGGGTGCTGGGCTGGGCTGTGCGTCCACACCATGAGAAGCACCATGCCACGTGTGGGGCTTCAGCAGGGCTGGGGCAGCCTCCCTGGCACAGTGCTCCTCCGCATGCACCCCAAATGAAGCAGCAGAGGCTCAGGCCGGTTCGGGGAAGGGCGGTGGGGTATTTGCCCCACAGCGCAGGCGGATGGTTCCGAACCCATCCCTGTCCTGCCGGGGCTGCCCCGCGCCGGAGGGACCCCGGGCGCGGCCGGCGGCTCCCTG
>VWZY01002795.1:119738-178702 GCA_013399075.1 Chloroceryle aenea
AACACGGGCTCCCGGCGCCGCCGCTCCGCACCCCGCAGCCTCTGGCAGCGGTGGGGCTCCGCCGGCCCTGGCTGCCTCCGTTTGTAGCGTGTGGCGTGATGTACAGCTCATTTTCTGTGTGAAATCCGAGACAGGTAGAGAGAGAGATGAAATAAAGGCCACTTACTAGTTCTACTTTGTCGGCTTCATCTAGCTCTCCAAACAAGTGTCCAGCGAGAGACAACCGGGCATTTGAAGTAAGACTCAATGGTCTTTGCAGACGTCAGGAAAAGGCTGTTACTGCTTTTGCAATCCAGACTGAGACTTTCCTTTGATATCATCAGGCAGAAAATTCATCGTTTTGGTTTGAGTTGATCGTAAAGCCAAGCCGAGCAGACCCGTGAGCTCTAATGTGCGCCAGCCAGGAATGGGAATTCCTGCTCTTAAAAAGACATACTTTTCTCTACAATGAGAAACTTGACTTTTAGCAAGTAGTATGTGCCAGGTCCACAGCTGATGGATGCCCGGGTGAAATCTGTGCGAGCACATTACTATTTGTTTGTTTCCCTGTGTGCGGCGCTGGTCTGGGGCGGGGGGGACACGGACTGGCTGGGTGTCCCCTCTGTGGAACTGGGAGGTGTTCAAATAACAAGGTGCTAACAACGCAGATACTCGATACTGCCTACAAGAGCACGGAAAGCTGAAGAGAACCAAGTCTTTATGTTTTGCAGGATGAGGTTGTGAGGGTAACATTATTTCAATGCCTCGTGTAAGCACACGCTGGTGGGGGTCTTGCCCCGGGTGGGGGGGGAATGTTCCCTGGGGCTCTCTCTTACCCGATGCAGCACAGCACAGGCCTGTAGCCAGAGGGGCCACGAGGACCACTGTTCTCAGCAGTGGCCCCTGACTTTGTGCAACCCGCTGGTGGCTGCCTCTGGCTGGTGGCTGCAGGTGTCACGAGCCTCCCAAAACGTGGGGTGCCTGTAGGTGCAGTTCTTGCCAACTGGAGCTGCTGGGGAAGTACGTGAAGGGCTGCAGGTGATCTTAAAAAAAAAAAAAGTCAGAGGGATACAAAATTGCAGAATTAAATGATGCTTTGGCCTTGTACCAGCTCCTAAAATGGGGAGGAGGGGGAAGCCTTGGACAAGTCACAAGAAGTCCTCAACGATTCTGTGTTCATGTAAGAGGTTAAATCACGATGTGGTCAGTAGTGGACAAAATTAATCCTGTAATTGAAAGCTGGATCTTAATCCATATGCACACGAGACAGAATTGTAGGGGCAATAGGCTGTCTAACATCCACAACCCCTTTGAATATTTTTTGGCCAAAAATACCTTGAAACCTGGTTATTTCCAGTAGCCTGATCTCCCCTTCTGTCTCTAAGAGCCACGTGTTGTACATCACCAGCCTGGGCTGTGCTGCCCAGGCCCCCTGAGGAGAGCTCTGTCAAGGGAAGATATGCCCGTTTTTCCCTTCTTTCTCCCCCTCAACATGATTCAGTTTCGTGTGTGCCATGTTTCTCTCTTTGGCCCTGGCTCCCTCTTTCCTGGCACAAAGGTGCTGTGAAAGAAATCTTGGTGCCATTGGGGTGCTGAAGAGCGGTCCGCTTCTTGTCCCTGGCATCGCAAGTGGTACCCTCACAGACTTCCCCAGCTCCCAGCACTTGAAGGGAGGGGATGGAGGAAGGTCTGGAGTTATGCTGGGGGCCTTTGGGGGACTTCTTCACTCCCCTCTCACAGCTTAAGGGCCGCTTGTGCTTCCAGGCTGCGTAAACAGCAGTGGTTCTGCGCAGCGTTACTGACAGCAAGTTCTACTGCCCGAGCTGTGCTGCGAGTGCAGTGCTGTTGTGTCTGGGGTCCCTGTGCCTGAGCAGTCTGTTCTCTTGTGCCATAGCCCTTTGTGGCCCTGGGTCTGTGTCGTGCTGGACAGTTTTCAAATCTGTCCCGATGTGAAAACGTTTTCTGGAGATATATTTGATGGGAACTGCCAAAAGTGCTGAGAGCATATAGGAAGTTAATTAAGTGTCCTGAAGTTCAGATTTGTGGCCATCCCTTTCTTCCTGTGCCAGGCTACCTCTGGGTTTGAGAGATGATTATTCCATATGTCTCCCGTGAAGGTTTCGGAAGGACCCTGGAGTAACTTTCCAGGTATTGGGAGCCTCCATTTAGGGCCATGCTTTTCCAGAGTGTTTTGCCTGGTGGACTGAGCTCTTCTGAAAACTCAACCACTCATTCAGTGCCTGGAGATCAGAAGTGATGTTCAGAGTCTGGTTCAGCTGGTGGAGTAGTTGCTTGGAAGATCTTGCAGTGGAATCTGGTCCAACTTCCACTAGGTTCAGCACCAGCCTTGAGTCTGACCATGCTGTAGGGCAAGGCAGCAATCATTGGGCTGGTACAGGAGATCCAGAAAGTCTGTATTTTCTCACTTAAACCAAACATTTCTCCATGCTGTGGAGCTTCTTCCTGAGAGTGGCTGGAAGCCAGGACAGAGGAGCTTGGGTCTGCAGGGGACCAAGGACATGGAACCTCCACAGTGAAGGGGGCAACATCAAATACATCATCTGAGCTTGCAAGTGTCTAGCTCTCCATTCCCTCCCTGAGCCTGGGTGTTGAGAGGCAGGAGAGATGGTCAGACACAGTGTTTCCTCTCCACATGGCTGCAGGGGGAGGCTCTCCAGAGCCAATCTCAGCTGTGCTGCATCTCTCCTGTAGCTGGGGACGAGCTTTCCTGCTGTCAGCATTAATCTGTGCTTTCGGAGCCAGTGATCCTGCCCTGAAAATGGTGAAGTTTCTTGGGGAAGGAAAAATGCCCCTCCTACCAATCATTCTGGTTAAAAAACCCCAGGCAAACATTATTTCTGTTATTATTCATCAAACCTGTTCGCTCCAAATTAATATGCTGAACTTGGTTTCTAGTGTTGTGTTTGTCCTTGATTTTCTATTCTTTTCTTCTGCTATAGGGAGGAACACCACAAGAAGAGTTGTGCCATGGTGTGATGGTTCTTCTGGCTCCAACTTGGAGCCGGAGAGCGTAAAGACACAGCAAAGCTGTTAGGAAAAAAAGACATAAGTCTTCAAAAAAAGGGGGGTTATCTTTTTTTTTTTTTTTCCCCATGATTTGAGGTTTTTTATTAGCAGAACCTTTAGCCCATTTTTAGCTTTTTTTTTTCCCCCCCCCGTTTTTATGACCAGAAAAGTACTTTCTGGGACTTGGGCAAACACCAAGCTGCAGCTCCTTGAGCTGCCTGGGTGTCAGAGCATACCGTGTACCTCTGCCCCAGCTCACTGCACAGTGCATCAGCAGAAGACAGCAGTGAAGTTCTTTCATCTTTCAGAAAATTCTCATCTTAAGAATCTTTCTTTTTTCCCTAGTCCATGGGAATTTTCTGTGCCTGACTATAAATTTCAATCAGAAAATGTAGACACTTGAATCTTGTCCCAGGGCTTTTGAGAAGAAGCCTGTACAGCAGAGATCTGCACAGGCTTCAGTTTTCACAGCTGTGCGCTGTTGTTTGGATTAGAATCCGAAGGAGGGATATTTTAAAAATTTTATGTCGGTCCTCTTGATAGTTTGTCTGAAAGGGCCTATTGAGCTGGGTTCCGCCTGTCTGAGGAAATCCTGCTAGAAGAGATGCCTTCGATTCCTCCTGCTCAAAGGAGCTGCTGGAGGGACGTGCTGTGCCCTTACAGAGCGCCGTGCGGTTAGCCTCTGGCGAGCAATGCAGAGCGAGCCCAGCAGTGGCTCCTGGGACACCTGAAAGCCAGTGACCCTCCTGCTGAGGACAGGGCACTGACCTGCCCCCTTCGTGGGCCAGGCTGCTCTGGGAACTGCGGATTTGTGGCCCTGGCTCCCCTGGGCCATGTGCCACATGGCCACCAGCAAAGCTGCCTGTTGGGGTAGGTGGTGGGGGTGAGGTGGGAAGCAGAGCCCTCTCCGTTGCATTCTTCTTGGTGTGCATCCATGCCAGGGGCTGCAGAAGGGCTGCTATTTCCTACGAGAGTGGACAGTTCTCTGATAAATGTGTTAAATCACTCAGATCTAAGAACGCAATCTTTCTCCATGCCTTCAAATACATTAACTTTTACCTTGCCACTGGAGATGGCCCTGTAACTTCTCAGTGGTTTATAAGGAATGTTAGGAATTGTTCGTCTGTGAGCGATTGCTTCATTTTGATCAGGTCTTTGTAGGCTCTTTTTTTTTTTTTTTTTCAGTAAAGAGCCTGAAGCTTGGTCTTGGGATGCGTAAGGTTTTTGAAGGGCAGCAATTTAATATTTTACCTCTAAAATACACAGTCGCCACAGAAGGAAGACTTGCACAGTGTGAAAGGCTGCAGGAGCTGAGGTAGGTCCTTTACCTACAGTTCACTGTTGCAGCATTTAGTTCGTTCTTGTAGCTTTGAGATTGCATGTGGGTCCTCACACCTCCCCTTGGCAATCCCACAGCTTCTGGCTGCGCCAACAGGACATGGGCTTCCACCGAGTTATCCCACTGCAAAGACTCCAGTGGGCACAGGGGCTGCCTGGTCTAGGAAATGGCCCCACCAGAAATAGGCACGGCGCAGGGTCTGTAGAGGTGACGGGCAGCCTTTCTGTGCATCACAGTGAGCCTGGGACCAGCCTCTAAGAGAATGAGATGACTGCTGTTTGTAGTTGGGGGTGATGAAAAGTTCTGGCACTTGAGGATGATGAAAAAATACTCGCTGAAGTTCTAGTTGCTGCTAGTTGCCTTTCCAAAAACCATTCTCCCACATCCTTCTCACAGTTAAAACACTCCCAAGTTTCAGGCTGCAGTGGGGGTGGACCTCATCGCCCTTAAGGGGAGTCACGTTTGAAGCAGTTGTGTGCTGCAAGCACGAGCTGAAATGAGTGTGGCAAGACCTTCACCTGCAAACAGCCATCCAGGGCTGCAGTTCATGGGTTTCACCCCCGTGGCTGGACAAGCTCCCAGTGGTTTTCTGAGCCTGCGACTGGGCTGCAGCAGGTCCGAGCAGGGGTCCAGCTCTGTGGGGCAGCGAGGTCTGTACAGTTGAAGGTATCTGGGGACATTTGTCAGAAAGGCAGAATCTAAGGAGACTTTGGGCTAGTGCAGAATGCTTTGCAGAGATGTATGTAGAGCTGCTGGTGATAGGAGGAGGAGGTTGGCAGCTGGGGACCAGAATGGTCCAAGAGCAGTCCAGGGTCAGTCAGAGCCAGGGAACCCCATCTGCAAAACCAGGTCACTTCTGACTGGTTTAAATTATTTTCAGAGGACATTTATATTGGGGTGGGATTTTTCAGGTTAGGATTTTTATTTCTCAGCATCAGAAGATACTGATGCTGCTTACATGATATTAGAAAAATACCCACATGCAGTGGGTGGCATCGACCAGGGAAATGCCCAGGCCTCCTTTGTTTGAAGTCTACTGCACCAGGTCTGGAGGTTTAGAGCCTGACCTTTTGCTGCGCTGTCTCGGTCTGAGGCTGTTCTTACAGGGTGCAGAGCTTTCCAAGATAAACCGAGTGATTGTGGTTTGGCATTTAAATCACTAATGTTGCATCAAGCTGGAGAATTTCAGAAGCCATTATTGTCTAGAGAGATGTCGTTTTGTTGGGGATAAACTTTGCCCCTGTCTATATGTGGGTCTTTTTTTTTGGTGCAAATTTATATCTTGAGAAAGTTGCTATAAATCTAAATGCCATTGCTCATGCCAGTGGAGTTACTTTGCATTTCTTTTACTCTGGGAAGAAACTAAACGTGTTTTTAAGAGTCCAAATCTTATCTGATGTTTCTTTTCTTCCTTTTTTTTTCCTTAAAGAGTACATCTATGTGACAAAAATTAATGTCTGAGAGCCAAGCTGAACGTTTCTGTGTGACTCTTTGGAAAAGATGTGTTGTTGAAGTCATTCTGGCCTAGGCCCTACCTAGGGGTGGTAAGGGGCTGCTATGTGCCCGACAGAGGAATGTCTGCGTGGGTTTTTTAGTTTTTAAGCAGCTTTCTGGGAGGTTTTTAGATCCGTTCTCCCTACTGAGCACCACAATGTGATACAAACCTGCATAAAATCAGTCTGAAACATTTACTTTGAAGTGACCAAGCCCTTACAGTGGCTTTGGAGGAGATGTTGGAGGCCAGCCGCCTGTTGTGCCACCCCGTGCCTTCAGTTGCTTGCCTGCCTCTGTAGACCTGAGCGGGAGGTCGCGGGCTCCCTAGCGAGCACTTGCTCTGCAGACGCTGTGCAGACATTTACGGCAGGGGTTGCTTGTCCCGCACGGTGGTTTACTGCACCCCATGTACAGACCCAGGATTTGCTCCAGGAAGTAGTTAATGCTCTTCTGCTTTGTACACCTGGAGGTCAAAAGGGAATGTGTTTTTTCTAGCTAATCATAATCTCTTGCAAACTAAGTGGAAGTAAAATAAAGAGAAAGTGCGTGGGGTCTGGCCAGGGCTTAGTAATGTGTGACTCAACTCGTCCAATCCAGTGTTCTCTCTCAGACTTGATTTTATTGAACTTCCTTGGGATTTTTGAGTCTTACCCTGTGTAGCTTAACTGAGCTTTCATTGGGCTGTTGTTTGTTGTGGGTTTCTCTTTTCTCAAGTCAGTGCGCCTGTGTAAAGAATTAAACAGTGGATGTGAGATGGCTTAAAAAAAGTAGTGGTTGTTCTTCCGCGCTGACTTAATGGGCACTTATATTAGAGATACTCCACTGGAAGGTAACAGGGAAGGGTCTAATGGGCAGTGTGCTCACTTACAGCGGGCATATTGATAAAGCTCTGGACGATACCTCCATTCCTGGGCAGCGTGTGGTGCTGGAGTGATGTGTCTTCCTCCTCTGGCACTTGGGCTGTTGGGGAGGCTGCTCTCTTCCCCGCCGTGTGAGGGAGCAGTCCCTTGGTTCTCTCTCTTGGCTCTTTTGCCCTTTCCTACCCTCCCAGAGCAGCCCGATCTTGGATGCTGTGCATCTGTCTGCTGAGCTGCCAGGTGGACAAAGGCTGGGTCCTCACCTCAGGAGCAATATGATTTCAGTTTCTATAATGCATGTTTCCATTAATATCTTGTTAACCCCATGCTAACCCCTAATTCCATGTGGTCACTAGTTTGTTCATTCTTGATACCTAGCTACAGATACGTGGTAGAATTAACCCTAAATTGTTAGTACTCCAAGTAAAATGGGTTTGTCAGTGTGCTTCCTTTTGTGGGATTTGTTTTGCTTTTTAATTGGCAAGAGTATGCACAAACAGGGTTCAGATGGCCAGCGCCTCCAGAATCTCATTATCTTTATTGAAAAATGTGACCTTTTGACATGAATAAATAATTCAGCTAGTACATGATTTAGTCACTGGGGAGGAGTGGAATCGACTGTTGGAGCCATCCTTTGCTTCTTGGTGATAATTCTCTGGGCTCGGGACATTATTTGTCTATATTAGAACGCCTCAATTCCATTATATTTAGTAACATTTTATTCTGGAATACCTTCGCTTAGAAAAAAAACCTGGAAGGTGCCCAAAGGATGTTCACCAGTATCATCTACGGTTGTGCTTCAGCCTTCTGCAGCCTGCAAACATGTTGCCAGTGCTCTTCCTCTTTGTGCAGAAATCAAACCGGTTGGTTTTTGTCGACCATTCTTCACTTACCAGAGGAAATAAGTTGTTTAGACAACACGTGGGGATTAGCTGTGTATTGAATGACCACAGTAAACCCATAATTAATTCTTTTCAAAATGTACCCTGTGCTCTCTGTGTGGATTTTATGGAGTCTTCTGGAAAAGCAAATATTTTTTCTGTTTAAAAAGCATTTCCTACCCAGTGATTAGCTGTAAAAGAAACAGCTTGAAAATATTTCCTGGCTGAAGGAAAGGATTGGTACGTACTTTTAGTTTGCCACTGTGGTTAACGTCACTGTGTGTTTTTCTAGCACTACCTCAGTTTTTCTCTGGTTTGTGTACGTAGTGTTAATAAACACAGATACTGAAATAACAGTATGCATGAGCTGACCGGTTTGATCTTTGCTTTTCTTTCGCTAACACCGATGCTGGGATTTTGCAAAGGGTAATAATCCAAGGATTCAGGCTTGGCTTTGCTCCTGTTGGAAATCACTGTTAAAATACTGATGACTTTGCTGCTGGATCGGGGGCCTGAGGGTTGTGACTTGGGTTTCTTCCTTTTCCTTTCTAAACAGCCAGGTCAGCAGGCAAAGTACATCCCCCGTGCACTGAAGGAGGTGAGCGGGGTGGTCCGTGCGCCGGCAGGAGCCCTGTGCGTGGGGTGTGCAGCACACAGGGCTGGAGTTTGCCATGAGGCATGTTTCCAAGCACGGCCAGTGGCAGATGGGTTTGGGTGACCAGCTTTGGCCTTGAGAAAGAAAAGCACAGGGTTTCTTTGGGCTTCTGAATCCGGGTAGTGAACAGCTGTTAGCAGTACCAGCCGACGTGCGGCTGTTGGTTTGCAGAGCTTTGAAGATGATTTTTATGCTGTCACTGGCCAGCAAGGGAAAGTTGGGGTTTGCAATACTGGCGTTCCCAGAACATGAGAAACCATAGGTGGCAGACACGGGTGTCCTCTGGATTTCTGTTCAGCCTGCCCCGTAAGGCAGAGTTTTGCAGTTTCATGTCGTTTTGCTGTCGTATGGTACGGCAGCGTCTGCTTAACCCTTATCTGAGTGCCTTGCTGCTTCCTGGCAGAGCTCTTTACCTGCTCTCAACTCAGTATCACTTGAGCCTGACCCTCATCATCTGTGGTTACTGTAGTGCCTCATTTTCTATAGACAGGTGATGACGTGTGATTTTCTGCCTTAAATTGCTGTTGTTGCCTTTTTTTTTTTAAGTTGGCTTTTATGTGTGACTGCTGCTACAGCTGAGATGCTCAGAAAACCTGGAGGCAAATGAGAAGATTCCTAAATTTATTCATCCCTTGCACTCTTTCAGCCGTGACCGTTTCTGTACTGACAGTTACGTCACAGCTTTGGGAGATGAGGGGTGACAGCGAGAACCGTTAGGGATGGTGACCTCTGCGGTACGGAGAGCCGGGCTAGACAGCCACAGTGGTTCTTTGGTCACTATGTTCTTTGGAAAAAAGAAATCTGAAATGTTTTTGAAGGCCAGGGACAGAGTGAAACCCATAAATAGATCCTGTAAACTTTCCTCCTGAGTTGCAGAACACACCTTGGTAGGTCAGACCTAAAGGCCATGAGCTATTCATGCCATATATATCCATACGCGGGTGTCCTGCAGTGAAATGATTACAGAACTGGAGCTAAAGCAAGCTGGAAACAGGAAAGGCGTGCCAGTTGAAGTACAAGAAGAGGGGGCTTGTCCCTGATAAAGGCTCTAGTGTAACCGCTGTAGAAGCGTGCACAGATTTGCAATAAGAAAGCTCTCAGCTCTGCAAAACTTCAGCCATTTGGGTGTTTTGACCCACTGCGAGTAGCCACCAGTGCCCACTGCACGGGAAGGAGGGGCCTGGTTTCTTGCAGGACTGAGGCCTCGCAGAGTGTTCGCCGTTTCAGGGCACGCACGTCTTTGCCGGAATTGAAAACATCTTTTCTTCCGCAGGCTGAGCTGGCAGGAGGCACGGAAGGCAGTCTGCTTCGTGTTTGTCAGTCCAGCTCTCGCAAGTGTATTTCTCATCTGTCATGAGCATCTGTAGGGAGTTTGATGATCTTCCACTCTCTTTCTTTTAAAATTACTTAAACATGACCATTCAGGAAGGAGTTGAATTCTTTAAATACAGTGAGGAGGGTCGAGGCTTTAAGCCTATGATTTTGGAGGTGCTGCTGGTGGCTGGCTGTGTGTTGGGGTGCATGGTCTGTCCCAGGAGGTGCTGCACAAGCATCCCCCTGCTGCATGCCAGCCCCAGGCGGGAGTCCTGTCCTGCCGGCCCCCAGGCTGTACCGTGGGGCGCTGCCTGCCCGCTGGAGCCTTTGGGGGACAAAAGCAGAGGTTTCGCCCGTGGAGCGCGTTTGTCAGGGGAACTCTGATTTCCACTGTTGCTCTGCACTGCCATCTAAGCAGAGGATATTCAGAGGGAACAAGCAGCCTGGTCCTGATGCATTCGTTAAGCCACTCCGTTCAGTTTAATCCGTCTAATTTAATCTGTGATCTTCGTGTGTAAAAATGGGCATTGATCGTTTTGGGGCTTGGCTGAAGCCCTGTGATCCAAAGCTGTAAATAAATCACTGTCAGTCTGTGAATGCCAAAAGGCTCCAGAAGGGTCTTCTCAGATGATTCCCGGGAGAAACTGGGATGTTCAAAAGGTTTCTCTTGTAGCTGAGGAAATACTAAAAGTTTGTAGTGACGAATTTTACTATCAGAGTTTCTTTACTAGAGTTCTAGCAAGGAAATTTGTTGCATAAATTGCGGCAGCCCATTTCACTGACTGAACACCAGGTTTGTTACTGTATGAACTTGATAATCAGTTTGTAATCCATGCACAGGCATTTCATCCCGGCCGTTTTCACGCAGAGAATAATTTGCCTTTTATTTGTTGAGGATGGGGTTGGTTTTTTTAGTGAAAACAGAACTCCCATTCACGACGGGCACAGCAAATGTAGTAAAACACTATCATAGCCAGGATTTGTTGTATGCTATGGATTTATGTCAAGAATGTTAATGATTTGTTTATGAATAAGTGAGCCTGTAGTATTGTGAAACAGTATCTGGCAGGACTGCTGAATGGACATTTTGAGAGCAGAGGATTCTTGAATTGAAGAAGCTGTAGATATCTGAATGACTCAAACTTTTAGTCAGAAGTAGGCTTATGAATTTTAAACAGAAATGTTTATTTTTTCTCTGGTTTATGTACCTAGTGTTAATAAACACAGATACAGAAATAGCAGTCTGCATGAGTCAGCATTATCACTGTCTACAGCACTCATCTGCCACTCCATAACAAGCAAAGAGGTTGTTAAGTATTTTTTGAGGGCAGTTAATCTCCTTCTAGAGGGCTTTAGTTTAAAAATAAGTTTTTCTTCCAGAAAGCAACACGAAGCCTTAAGCAGAGCAGTGTGTTTTGCAGTCGGTGTGGATCAGGAAGGTACCCTGGATTTGCAGTGTCTCTCTTGGGTGTACCCCCTAGTTTAGCAGAACCACCACTTGAGTATCCTGTCTGCCAAGATGTTGTATGGTCCCAAATACAAACCTTTCTAATGAGGGCCTGGGAAGGGAGTACCACTTTCTTCCAATCCCTGTTTTCCTAGAAGGATACCTACTGATGGGTAGCGGAGGTGGTTCATGCCTGTCCTACGTGAGTCCAAAGACCGGTATCTCTGCATCAGGAAGTACTTGTGAGGAGTGAAACACGGTCCCTCAGAAGAACAATTTGGGGACTAGACTGAACCTCAGCCCAGGTAACTGTTCCTTAGTTTGCCTGTTATAACTTGGACGGTCAAGGTGTGGAATCTAATCACGGGGTTATCAAATCAGCTGACCAACAGCCCATGTCTAGCAGCAGAAAGTGAGAGCTCTCTAACTCTATTGTACTCCAAGTCCTTAATCAAGCTACTGCGTGACTTTTTGTGCTACGTAAACATCGTCAAGTTTCAAGTAAATGTTTGCAGTATTAACTTCTGCCCCTCCTGTATTGAGTTTTATAGCTGGTTAGATGCCTGCAGATGCTATACCCAAAGAAGGGGTCGTGGATCAAGTGTGATCAGTGCATTTTTAAACGCAGCTGAGCCTCTTGAAAGGCTGCAGGTAGTAGATGAAGTGTTTATCGCTGTGGCAGGAAGCTTTGCCATGCGACTTTGTGGGCAGCCGAGTCCAAACCCGAGGGACTTGAGAGCTGGATCCGGGAAGCACCGGGACGGTGGGTGTTGTGCATCCAGGCTGCTGTGTGCAGCGTGGCTGAACTCGGCCCGGTAAATTGCGGCATTCCTTGAAATAGCGCCTGGTAGTTTTTAATGAGATGGGCTATCAGCTCTGCATCAGTGGGTGCTTAGAATGAAGCAAGAACTGTGTTAACATGAAAACTGTGCCTGGAGGACTTCTCGGAGAAATTGCTTATGATTATTAAGTGAATATAATGGGGTAAGACAACCTGGCTTCTTTGCTGTGCGCTTTTTTTTTCATTCTGAGTGCAGTTTTGAAAGTTGAAACGAGTACACACGGAAAGTAATGTTCAAGTGGGAATGGCTTTGGAAGCCGTGCAGTGCTCTCTGCCTTTGAACATGGATAGGGAAGAGAGGTAAACAGAATTTTTGTGGAGATGCAACTTTTATAGCAGAATTGGATTTCCTCTAAATACGGTTTGAGTGTGTGCCAAATGGAGAAAGAGGCTGAAGCCAGAGCACTTCATGTGCCGAACTGGAGGAGAATCTCTTCCAAATCAAATGGGCTAGGGGAAAAAATGTGCCTCGTGTTGCTTGTTCCTTCTGCTGCATATGCACGTGTACAGCCAAATAAATGGAAAGATAGCCACCCTCTGTGACAGGAGATGATGAAGCAGCCTTGGGGGACAGCAGGGCTGGCTACAGCCTAACCTACTGCAGGGCACCCCAGCCCGGGGGTGTTTTCTGCTGCCTGGGCAGGTGGCGTGGGTTGGCGTGGGGAGCTGTGCCAAGTGACCACTGAGATTTAGCCCCACGTCCTGGGTGGTATTTCTTCAGTGGTGTGTCTGTTGCTTACCCTGTTTTCAGAATTGTCTCCCATTTCTTCCCCCAGATGGTCTCCTCTGCGATGATGTATCAGCAAATAAATACCTCACAAGCTGCACGGGACTCCCATTCTCCAACACATGCTCAGGGAGGGAAACTGGTGGAGCTGATGAACTAATTTGTTCTCTAGGTAGATGCTTGTGCCCTTTTCCCACTCAGATACGTCCCACTCCATTAAACACTGTTAAATATTGGCAGCTTCACAGTAAACCGTGTTTGTGATTTGTCTGCTGCATAAGCAGGAAAGGCAATCCCCAGTCTGCCTCAGGAGCAGCTCTGCTCTACTGGGTTGAGAATATCAGTGATAGCCGCCAGAGTCTGCTAATTTCTGACTCTAATGGGGATAAGATGTGGAAGTGGAAGTGCTCATGTCGTAGGGCAGGAGTTGGAACTAATCACATTCCTACAGATTCTTCAGGGAAGATAGAGTTAAACCACAGCCCTATTTCATGTGCTGGTTGAAGCTGGTTCCATTTTTATCTTTATACTAGTGATGGAATATACTATTCATGGAATATCACAGTTCTGAAATTATTTCTAACCTTTATTTCTACAAATTAATTCTGTTTAAAAATCAGCGTTCAAGCAGATGCCATATAATTGTTTTTCATTGTGCCCCAGTCAAGACCCGTGGCCATTCTTGATAGATATCTACTGCACACACTAGCCTGGCATGGACAACAGAAAAGGTTGGTAGTTTGTGTTCCTGTTTCTGCAGGGAGGTGCTGTAGCTCTTCAACCTCCAATTGTCTCTGTTGAAAACAGCTCTGTGTGGATGGCACCGTGATTCATGGGATACCCAACCTGAGCTTAGAGATGGAGGAAAGCAAGACTTGGAACTCTTCAATTGTGGTGGTTGCTGGATTGTACCCAGGAGGGAACAGGCTTTGTTGAACCATCAAAAGTCTCCTGTGCTCGCCAGCTGCTTGAAATGTGCAGACTGTGTTTATCTGGCCGATTGTCTTGTAGAACTGTATAATTGGCTTGTGCAAATAGCTGTGCATGCAAAACTCCGCCGATGTTATTTCAGAGGTTTTTCTGAAGTCATCTGAAAATCTGTTCCAGGCAGAGAACCTGGATCCAAAACTGAATAAAAATCAAACAAGGATACCTTCTGTTCCTAAAGGCATCTAAGAGTGAAAATAATGGAGTTGGATTAAAGGTTGGTGTGTTGAAGGGGAATTAATGGTGATTAACTGATGTGGAGTTAAAGAGCCCTCTAAAAATCTGTGACTTCAGTGAACAGCTTGCCCAGACTTGCCACTTCTGAGGTTATCTGTTTCAAGCTTTGCTTCTGAACTGAAATGACATACTATTTTGTTTGTTTGTTTCTAAATGAAAATATTTTAGTTGTGGTGGTCTCCCAAGTAACTTACCACAAACAAAAACATCTTCACAGACTTTGTTGTAATAATGGTAACACTTGGAAAGCAGGAAAACAGCTCTCTCATCCAGCTCAGAACCACGGGCTAGAAAGTGAACTGTTCGTTCACTTTGCTCGTTCGGCTCTGACTGACCTCTGACTTGCCAAGTGCAGACCTCATGGCAAAGATGTGCTTCTTGCCCACGTGGAGCATTTTGTGCTGAATGTTCTCGATGAGCATGCGAGCAGAGAAGTTTTGCAGTGGGCAGTCTTGGGCATCCCAGCAGCTGTCGTGAAAACTGATGGAAGTGAGAGGTGCCGAGGCAGACACCTGGTGCAGCTGTTGGGTTGTTCCCCACATGCCGTGTAGCTTCGCTGATGGGAGCTCTCCACCGCGCTTCCCTTCTGATGGTGGTCCTCCAGCAGAGCAGCTGGCCTCAATCATGGGGTTGGTGTTTACTGGAACTGCGTTCTACATGATCCCTGCTTTCCAAAGGTAAGAAACTGCAGTAAGCACTAAGAGCTAGGCAGTTACTCTTCCTAGAAGTACTTGTGGAAGAGGCCAGGAAATTTGACAGATTCCCTTGAAAAGTCTTCTGTGGATTCTCCTTCCATTGCAGAATCGGGGCTGACCCACATGGAAGTGGCACTGGAGATTCAAATGGAATCTCTTTGCAGGTGAATCCACCTGCAGTTTACCCAGTTACTGCCATATCAGTAAATCGCCAGAATCAGGCTTTTGGTTGTTTGGGTGGGGTTGGTTGGTTGGTTGTTTTTTTTCCTTTTGGCCAGAATGCCATCACTGACATCACTTAGTTTGATTTGCAGGGTTTTTTTGCAAGAACTGTATGGCCATTATATATGCACATAACTCAGATAAGCACAGTCGAGAAGCCAGCAGTAGAGCTGCAGCATGAAGAATTTAAAGTATAAAAAAAAAAGTGTTATAAGGCTGATAACCCTCATGCTCAGTGGTCAGAATGCAAATGACACAAGCTGCAAATCTGGGCAGAGAGACATGCTATAAAAAGCATCATCACAAAATTAAACCGTGGAAGACACATTTTTGCATGGTAATCTCCTGGATTTATTTTGACAGTTATTTAGTGGTGGTGGTGGTGGCTGTGGAAGTGGAATTTTTATCAGTCTTGGTGTAATTACAGAGGACTGAATTTGGAAAGCTGCTGAAACAAAACAGTTGTGTGGGGTTTTTTTCAGCCAAATACATGCCTTTTTTGATTAAAAGAAATATTTGTCTTGAAAGGTCTTTTTCCCCAGAGGAATGACTAATTGGTATTCACAAGATTCAATACTTCAGTATTTTATCAGAGGCCCCTAAATTCTTTCACTGCCTTCTCTTTCACAGTAAATAATTTAGATTTCAGATGCATCAAGTTTGATAAAAGCCACCTTGTTAACATCTCCTGTAGAATTACAGCTCTGTGTGCTTTGAGGGACTCTGGAATAAGTACATCAGTAATGCTTCAAAGTTAAATTGAAGGGGGCGAAGGAAGAAGGCAGCAGGGAAACACTGGGCAGGCAATTATTTTACTTCTGTTGGTTCTTTCTCATCTGTTTAACTGACACAGGACACTGGAGACCATAGATGCCATGGGTGTCCACAACACTTCCATCACATCATAGTGCAGGAATATATATTAGCTCTGCGTCTAGAAACGTTTGGGGCTTTAGCAGCCCCAGCCCTTTTCCCTCCATGTTGATGTTCTGTGTTATTTCATTTCCCCTAAGCCTGAAACCTGTTAAAATATTGTTTGCAATAATTGACTTAAGTAATGATGATTAAGAAAAAAAAAACACCAAACCAATCCCTCCCATTTACATTCCCGCTTCTTCTGCAACTTAATTCCTTCAAGTTAAGCCAAAATTTTCAGGTTCAGAATCAGTTGTCTTTTTTTTTTAATGCAAAATTACTTAAGTTTTAAAGTCGCTGGGCATGGATGGTGTTTGAGGTGGTCACCAATCAGTGGTGGTGGGAAGAATCTCAGGTTGTACTGAGAACAAAGATGTTCCTCTTCGTCGCTCTGCGGGTTTGTTTGTTGTGCAGCTGTTTTCTGTGTGGAAAGCTTGCAAGTCATTGCTGTGTCAAACAAAGTTTGGAGCAGGCCAGAGAAAAGTGAGAGTATAATTACTGGAAGAGAGGAGGGGAGCTTTCACAATGTCAAGAAGTTGAATGTACCAGCCTGAAGTCTCCCAGTTCTGCTGGTCTTGCTGGAAGGAAACATTTGGGTAGTTTGGGGCTTTTCTGTTTTCTTTAGTTAAACAATTCAGTCTTTCCATGTCTTGATGCTCTTCATTTCATTGGCAATGTTGAACTGCAAACTGAACTGTCTATGTAGTTACTACACTAAAAAGCAGTCATCGTTCTGCTTGTAGGTGCCTGTAGTAGCACAGGCAAAGCAGCTGTGAAGGTGAGGGTAGTTCTGTTCCCCTTGAACTTCAGCTTTGTTTTGCCACAGATTTCTGTGGAAGCAGGGCTGTTTTTTTCATGGCATCTGGGATTCCTAAAGACTGGGATTTGGTTATGAATGAGCACGTGTTTCCAGAATGGAATTACTTGAGTTTGTTTAAATCAACTGTGGATTCCTCCAGAGTGACGCTACAGCGCCTGTGTGAGGAGTTAGCTCTTTTTAATTGGTCCCATATGCACTGGCAGATAGCATATTAACCAGGCCTTGGGGGGATAAGGGCATTTGGTTGAATCTAATATGGTGCATATTTTATTTCTTTTCTGGAGGGATTTGCTTTTTTGTTTGGTTGTTTGTTTCCCCCACACACACACACACTTTGTTCTAATAACTGTAGATATGTATATATGTGTATAATCACTGGCATTTTGAAACTGAATACTCAGGTGAGGGATTAATTAAGCTTCCATAAAATTATCTGAATTTTGACAAGTAAAGAAAGAAGCAGCAGAGGTTTTGCACAGGAGCTGGAGTTCCTGAGTATCTCTGAGTTTGTGTGGCTAAATTGCAAGAACTGCAAGCTTCCTTTCCCTTCTCGTTAAGCGCAAGCATCTTGTCCTTTCAAGATGAGAAAAATGGAAGGATGAGCCCAGACTGATTACTTTTGGAAAATGCTGAAAATGCCATGCAGTTTTAACCTTTCTGTCTGGAGGACACGGATGCAGGAGGGCTGTCCTGCGGTGGGCCAGCCCCAGCAAGGGGCAGTGCCGTCCCCAGCCACTCCACTGGACTCGGGCACCAAGTGATTCCGCAGCTGCTGGTTTGGCTCAGCTTAACCAGTAAGGTAGCTGCAGGAGAAGCAGGAATGTAAATGAGTTGGTTTGATTTTCTTTTGTAAAGGTTTCTTGGTGCAATTCCTGTCAATTATCCCACTCTAATGTAAATGAATTGGTTTTATTTTCTTTTGTAAAGGTTTCTTGGTGCAATTCCTGTCAGTTATCCAGCTCTAAAGCTTTGCTGAGTTAATGAGACACTTTGTAGGAGGGTGGTTTTGACCACTTTCTGTAGACTCCCTTGTTCCTGACAGAGGCTCTCTGGTGTGCCACTCTCACTCACAGCTTTCAGAGGTGGGAAGGCCTACTGTGTGCAGTCCCTTGGGAGACGGGTTGTGCATTTGCACTGCAGTGGGACACAGATTTTGTCTATATTCTGCATCATCCGCCTAAAGGTTTGCAGAGCTATAAATCCCAGCAGTGTTCCCCCATGATGAATAATTTGCTGGTGGAGGCATGAAAGCAGTAATACTACAGGAGATGAAATATCTGTCGATGTAGTTAGGGCAGGGGCAGTCTCCCTGGGAAGGTTCATATGATGGGACAGCAGTGCTGGCCAGACGTGGTTCACCTGGGGATGCTCTGGAGTATGTACTGATGGTGCTGATGGGGATGTGTGGAGAGACTGAAGGCTAAAGGCACCAGCCTTCTTTCTTTTGGGTTGTGCACCCTGGTGAAGGCTTTCCAAAAGGGCTGACTTCCTGAAGGAGCAGGTCTGGTCACTTGGAGATGGGTCGTGTCCATGGGAAGCAGGAGGACCCCTTCTCAGAGACCCTCAGGCATGCCAGGCTTAAATGCTGGGAGTGTTTCAGACCTGGAAAAGGCAATGCTGTAATTGAGCATCAAAGGAAT
Organism: Chloroceryle aenea; assembly: GCA_013399075.1. Taxonomy (NCBI): domain Eukaryota; kingdom Metazoa; phylum Chordata; class Aves; order Coraciiformes; family Cerylidae; genus Chloroceryle; species Chloroceryle aenea. The sequence continues at coordinate 137,816 of VWZY01002795.1, forward strand.
CAGTGAAAAGGTGGATGGCTTTAGAGGAAGGAATGGATTCTCTTTATCTTGTCGCTGTAAGTACAAGAGCTCATTAGATCACAAGTTCACTTGCTTTATATTTAAGCAATATGTCAGCTTTTTAGGCGAGAATTTGTACCCTTTGTTTCTTCACAGTATCAGGCACAACGTTGCCTCTTATCAAATAACTGGGGCAAATTCCCTGTTTGTAGCAGGCACATATGTCATCATGCCCGTACCCCTGCCTCAGAGGACACATCTTAGGAAGACAGGAGAGAGGTCACTGAACTACATAACTGCTTCACAAGGTATCGATTTGTTGCCAAAAATGAAGGAGAAGAGAGAGTGAATGGGTGTTTTTGCAAGGGTCGTGTTGGGGATCACAGTGGCTCTCTGGCAGGTACTGTGTGAGATGGGCTCGCTCAGCCAGGCACAGAGTGAGGANNNAGTGAGGAGAAAGAACTTCTTAAAGTATCTCCTGACACAGAAATTATTGGAAAGCCTCCAAGAGCAAATTGAAAAAGCAACAGCCTCCTTCATGCTGCAGGATTCCATTCTTTTAATATTGGGCCAGCTATACCAAATAATACATCTACTGCATACTCACGTTAGGGGAAAAATAAGTTGGAAAGCAGTTAAGGGGTCAGCTCAAAATCAGAGTGCATAAACTTGACATATCTGTGCTGCTGCAATGAACCTGACGTATCTATGTTGCTGCGTGTCCTATTTTGTTCTTTCTCTTCTTGCCAGCTCCTATTTCTTAATTTATTTCTACTCTTCCTTGGTTTTGGTTTGGGTTTGATTTATTTTTTTTTTGGGGGGGTGGGGGGTGGGGGTGTGTTTTGCTGTTTTTNTTTGTTTGTTTTGTATGTGTGTTTTTGTTGGTGTTGGGGTTTGGGTGGTTTTGGGGGGGGTTCATTGTTTGCTTTAGGGGTTTTTTGGGATTTTTTTTTTTTCTCTTAAACCATTCGTCATGTCTTATGCTTGTGTTTTGACTTCTGTTTGTCTTGAAATATGCTGGGGCTGCTAAATGCCTGTGCCTGCACACAGAGACTCTGGCATACTGGTACTTTTGAAATTGTAATTAGTTGAAAATTCCAGGCTTTCACACGGACAAGGTGCTTTTGGGGAGGTATTGCTGCTCTGGTGATGAGAAGATGAACAGCAGATGATGGGGATGACTTCATCTTCCTTCAGTGCTGTGTAATGGAGCAGTGCTTCCCAGACAGGTTTTGTTTGCTGGACTTCTAAATGTAGTTTGAAGACCAACATCATTTGGGATGGGATAGAAGAAGAGGGCAGAGTTGTTAATGCAAGTGTAAATATTGTTTACAGTGACTGCATTTAGTAAAACACACCACAAGGCTGTAATTGGGTGGCACGAGAGCCAGTGCAGCCATGGCAAAGTTACTAAAATTTGAGGGTTTACAGTGATTTCTGGGACAAAACATTTGGGAAGATATTTATGAGAGCAGCTCAGTTGATAAATTGGGGAAAGTCATTACACTTTGTTCCTAGTCATGCTAAAAAATGTTACTCTGGCATAAAATATATGCCACAAGCACCAGGCATGGGAAACTACAGGTCATTTCAAAATATGTTTAACAGTCGTCAGTAAATAACAAACATAAAAGACCAAATCCAAACAGACATATCTGTGTGTTCATATTCCCTCCACATGCCAAATTTCTACTGAGAATTTAGGTACTGTAATGTAGAGACTGATCAAAGAACTTTTTATTGTTGTACTGTGACTTCTTTTACCTCCTCTGCTGACGTTTTAGGGAGATCTTACTTTATTTTCATGGTTATGAGTGTCCTGAAATACTGACTCCTTCCTACTCTGACGTGGATTTCTGTAGTGGGACTTGAGGTTTAGAGCAATTAGAGCTAAACTGGCAACTTAGTCTCTGAATATCCTGTGTATTTAGTTTTGCTTAGGTCGGGGGGTATAGTTTGGCTGAGCATTGGGAGATAGATGTTAGAGGATCAGTCATGAAATTCTCATCTGGCTCTGAAGTTCCCTGTAGTTTGGAGGGTGTTTGTATCTGGGATTGTGTTTTCTTTGGGCAGCGATCCTGCTGATTGGAATAGCATAAGCTTGGCAACGGAGCCGAGGCATCCAGCCAGAGCAAACTCCAAGTACACAGGGTCTGAGAACAAAACGTTTCACATGAATTAAACTGGGAGGAAACAGAAATTCTTTAAACTTGTAAGAAAACAAGGCAATGTGAGCATCACACAGCAGCTGGGTGATCAGGGCTATCGATGGGGAGTGCAAGTTTTATTTATGAAATCTTGATAGTTTTGTGTTTTAAGAGACATATCACCACAGGAAGGAGAGTATTTCCCAAGACACTGGTCTGAGCGCGAGATGGAGAAACTCCTGCTGCTTGAATGCAAAGACCCAGTAGCATCTTTGCTGAAAGGCATTTTAATACTTGAGTGCTTTTGATTTCCTCTGTACCATAGGCTACACCTGGGCTTGCCAGCCTAAAAAAGTTGCCTGTGTCCTCATCCTGCGGTCCTGTGTCCTACCTTCCTGCCATTTGTCCATTTCCCTGTATGTTGTAGGTTTCTCCATCAGAACTTCAGCTGTTGGCTCCCCCCTTATGCTCTGGAATAGCAGGAGGTGGCAGGTTTGGTGGCACTGGCTCCATTTCTAATGTGAGGTGGCGTGGGGCACATGAAGGGGTGGCAGAAGTTTTGGGGTTTTGGGGCAGGGTTTCTAGGGGGGTATTTTTTGGGTGGTTGTTTTTGGGTGGGTTTTGGTTGTTTTTGTGGCATGACATTTCCCAGATAGATGCATTGCCCCAGGATCCTTGGGGGTCCCATGCCCCCAGCACGCTGAGTCACACCAAGTTGTACCCTGGGGCTTACCAAGCTCCTCTGCTTCCAGAACGTATCTCAGGGCACCCACGGGAAAGTCTGTCTGAACCCTCATGCCTGTTGCCCTTTCTTTGTGGTTGAGAGATCTAAAGCCAGACATAATTATCTGCTTTTTCACCTCAATAGCGTATGTTACCTGAAAGAAATGGAATGGTTTTAGTTTGATATGCTGGCAAAATACAGCTCTCGACAGGCTAGATGAGATACCCTTTTAATAGCCAGATTTCTGGATCTGGATTGGTTTCAAGAAGATTACTCGAGCCGGATCTGCTTGAGTATAAAGAGTCGTGACATGATCTTGGATCTGTGCGTTCCAGCCAGGTCTGTGTTACAGAGCAGGATGGTGATGGGATGATTTCTGACTTTGATAAGTGCTTCCATCCCCTCTACAGAGGGTTTTATTGTAGCATTCAGTACAATGTTTATATGAACTGCTAGTAAAGGATAAATAAATACAGCACAGTGAAGTTTATTATAGGGGAGGGGAAAGTATTTACACTGTATTAGCAATATTTGTTTAACAAGAAAGGGATCAGATGTGACATTTATCTGTACCGGATAGCATTTGTTTAGAACAAACAAAGCCGTGAAATGGATAAGCTTTCATGTGTAGCAGAACTCCTCTTTTCTTGACAAAAAGCTTGAGGCTTTGGCTGGGGTGGTCGTCACTGAGCTCCTGTCACTGATGGTGTAACCGTATTGCTGAAGGTCGACTGTGTTGTCATCTCCTCTGACTGAGAGAGTGGAATCTGTTCTCTACAGACTGGGTACGCTGGTAGTCAAATGCCAGTGGGAATAGGCAAAAAGGGACATGTGGACTTTGTAAAACTCTCTTGCACTTGGTTGTGTCTTTCCCCTCCTAGGCTGCTCTGTCTAGGATGCTGTTGAGATGGTTTGGATTCATTCCAGAATTAAATGGATTTCAAAGGTAGTTGAAGTACTTTCACTGCAGTAGTAAATTATAGAGGTTATTTCCCAGGGGCTGGCCTTTTGCTGATGTTCTAAAGTGGTTTTCACCTGGGAACTCTGGTGCTGTAGAAGGAGGAGTTGCCCAGAGGATTGATTCCTGGGAAGCCCCTCTTTCAGAGGCTCTGAACTTTCAGGGTAGCTCTTTTTTTACAAATTAACATCGTGTCATTTGGGGGTTTGCATTCAATGAGTGTCTTGGGCAAAAATTGGCCAAATACAGGACATCTGGAAACATGATGCCAGTTTATGCAGTAGTGTGTTGGTTGTAATGGTGCCTGAAGAGGCAATGGGGGCTGAGGGCTCAAGCACTGATGACTTTCTTATGTTTGCTGTGTCTCAAGCCAATTAGCCTGTGAACTGTGTTCATTTTGCTTACCCCCCATTAATGAATTACAGATTACATACAGTGAGTTACAGTCCCCCCTTTCTTCACATTTATTTTTATATTCACATCCAATATATAACCCTTTCTTAGATGTATTGAATTGGAGTCCTCTTTTTATTTCCATCATGAAAGTGAAGAGATCCACTAGCCCAGGTTTGGCTTCTGAGTACTCAGTATTGTGACTGGTTAGGACCTGAAGATGAAGATCTGTGCAGAAGTGCTCAGCATTATTACTGCTATTCTGATTTGTCAGTGCATATTTGTCCCCTCCAAGTCACGTTTAATTGTATGAATTCACAGTTGTTTTCCCCTAAGACGTTTGGCCTGAGTTGTGGATGTGACTGTATTTTTGCTGACAAGCTAAACCAAAACCCAAAGGCTGTTAAGTTTTAGTTTTAGCAGCAACAGAAATTGCACTTAGACTAATTACGTAGCACCTAAAATTTACAAATTAAATGTTGTGAAATAGTTAATCTAGAGCTAATATGGGACTGTGGAGATGGTAACAAAATATATGTTGGAAACCACTTAGAAGCTCATGATTCTTAGGTTCAATTAACCTGTAGCTGAGAGGGTTAGTGATGACAGGGTTTTTTAACTGATATACAGGGAGCAGTTTGAAGGCGACCAAGGGGGCAAATATATATTGTACCTCTGCCTGCTGCTTGTTTGGGCTACCAGTTATACAGCCTCCAGTTTTCCTCTATGGGTGAAAGGATGCCCATTAACACTGGTAAACTAAACAAAAGAAAATTATGGAACTTAAATCCTTGAATAAGCAAAACTATGGGTTTGTATTAAGATAATTTTCCAGTGTTATTAGGGACCTTCCTTAATTTTTAGTCTGATCGGTTTAATGTCCAGCAAATGGGAAAACACAATGCTAATTACAGCTCTGATCCTTTCTTTGGCAATTCAGGTACTTGTTTGCTCAAGGAAATCATGAAACTTGCAGCCAGTTTCTTACTCTTATGTTGCTCCTTGCATTTCTTTCAAACATGAAGCCCATCAGTAGCACCATCCGAATGGTAAGGAGTGAATGATGTTCAGTTCTGAGCTGTGGATATAGCCATGCCGGTTAGGAATATCTTCTTTTGATGGTCTTCAGTGTAAGAACTTCCAAATGAACTTGCTGGTTCTGGCACATGAAATGAGAATGGTATCATGTTCCCCGAACCTTTATTCACTGAATTGCCAAAGTCATGCTTTTCAAGAACTTTGTGAACTTAAGGCACTTTAAAGAAATATTCTGGGTTCAGAGCAGTGCAGAGCTAATGCCTCTTCTCAAAATAATACATTGACTGCTGTTATACATCAGCATTTGCCGACAGTTTCCACGGGAGATGCCAGTTTGGAGTGGAAACTAAGAAATGGGTTCAGCGAAGCACTTCATCCTGTTCTTGGCTTCAAGCACATGAATAATCCCATTGACTACCCACGTGTGCTTCACTGGGACTGCTCACCCAGTGGAAGTTAGGCATGTGTTTAAACAACTGGCCTATTTGGGGGCTCACTGTGTGACGTCTCCTGGCAGAGATTTGGTTTTCTTATGGCAGCCATCAGACGAGCTGCGTGTGTGTGGGGAGCGCAGCGCTGCTGGCACCGGCCGTGCGGGATGGACCATGAGGCTATTCCTCTGTCCACCCCCAAGCTGTCCAGTGCTTCTCTGGCAGCTCGTTATCTGTTTGCTGCCAACTGTGCTCCACGTGTTTGGCAGCCAACCACTCCAACTTGCTGCTCACACAAGCATTGAATTGCCTTTGTGAGGCAGAGAGTAGTCCTGTCCTTGTTGAAGGCCGTCTGTGTGGCTGTCACAGCATGAGAAACAGTAGATCCTTGTCATAGTTTTCCTCGGTTTGGTCAAATTGTGCTCGTTCTGTCAGTAGTCCCCTGAAACGGATAGAAATGCTTAGCAGAAGAGAAGAACCTTTACAGAATTCCAGGCTCAGTTCTCAGCAGGGCTAAGTGGAGTTTTTTCATCTATTGAGCAGGTTGCTCAGAGCCCCAGCCAACCTCACCTGGAATAGTTCCAGGGATGGGGCAGCGACCACCTTTCCGGGCAACCTGGGCCAGGGTCTCACAACCCTCAGTGTAAAAAATGTCTTCCTTCTCTCTAGTCTAAATCTCCCTCTTTTTGTTTAAAAACATCACCCCTCGTCTTACCACAACAGGCCCTGCTCAGAAGTCTGTCCCCTGTGGAAATGGAGCTCTTTCAGCACGCTGGGGAGGGGGGAGTTAAGTGCTAGGGCAGGATCCTCTTCCAACCTGGTATTTTTTAGCCATTATCTCTGGTTTGATTCAAACCTCTGCAGTGAGTTAGCAGACCCAGAGCCTGTATATAAAAGGAAGTCAAGCTAGTGGAGAGAACTGGAGTTGTAGTAGACAGCATTTAGTTAATGGTACCAGCAGGCCTAGTGCTGGTTGGTAATCAACAGTGCTCTTTCAGACTCAGCATCTTAGACTTGGAGCTTGCTTTACTCTCATCACAGCTGGTTATGGGTTGTTTGGCTTTTGCGATCAACTTCACCAGAGAAGCCCAGGAAACTCCCAGCAAAAGGCTACTAATCGCCACTGAAAAGTAAAATGAAATAGGTTTCCTTGGTGAATTTAGTAATGCTGACTGGCAGGGAGCTGTCTTGTCTTCAGAAACACAGGCCAGAGAATGTTCTTTACTGTACAATAATCTTAAATGCAGTGCTCTTTTGTGGAGCTGCATTTGGGAGAGGGAATGGGATAATATGAACCAGATGACAAATAATACAAGCAGATTTCTTCACTGGGATGGAAACCTGAATGCTTGCACGAGCAGCACCAAGGTCCTCAGGTACTGCAGTGACAGGCTGTAAATTCATGCGTGAGGGAGGAAAACAAGTCCTCTTTTGACAGACCGTTAGTGTTTATACCATGAATACGCTTATGAGTGTGTTTAAGGTGCTGTAGATCCAGCATCACACAGAATGGTGGGGGTTGGAAGGGATCTCAAAAGATCACCCAGTCCAACCCCCCTGCCAGAGCAGGGTCACCTAGATCAGGTCAGACAGGAACACATGCAGGCGGGTTTGGAATCCCTCCAGAGAAGGAGGCCCCACAGCCTCTCTGGGCAGCCCATTCCAGTGCTCTGTTACCCTCACCGTGAAGAAGTTTGTTCTCCTATTGATGTGGAACCTCCTGTGTTCCAGCTTGTGCCCGTTGCCCCTTGTCCTGTCAGTGGTTGAGACTGAGCAGAGCCTGGCTCCATCCTCCTGACACTCAGTCAGTATCAGAACCATTATTAGACCTAAACACTGATGAGCTGACAATTAACCTGTTCTACAAGTGTATTAACAGGCTTGCAGTTAGTGATGATAAAGTATTTATGAACTGAGTAGGAACTTTATTTCCAAGAAATTCTCATGCCTTTTCAGTGGAACACTCAGCTCCACAAAAATCCATATGAAAATAGGATAGTATCTAAATAGTTGATTTGTCCCCTGTGCATAAATAAGATGTTTAATAAACACTCACCTCACCTACAGCACAAGGACTGAAAAGCAAGGCCCCGAGTTGCCTTTCTAGCTCTGATGGAGACAGCATGTCTCCAGTCGCTCGGCATCTCCCTGCCAGGCCCCATAACGTTTCCTGCCCCGTGGAGGCAGAGAGGAGGCTGAGGAAAGGGGAGACTGCAAAGCAAGTTAACAATCTCCCGTCAGAAGTCAGAACAAATGGTTTGGTTTTGATGAAAGTAATCTGGAGTCATTGCACATACGTCTAATAACTGCTGATTTATGAGTCAGGTTATGAAGCTTTAATAAATGCCTATTTCTTTAGGCAGCGCTGCATTATGTTGCTAGCTGGGAATACCACTGTCTCCCTTAGATTTGTAGTACAAGGAAGAATGCTCCACTTCTCAAATGAAGGTCAGTTCAAAGAAACATCTATATATGCTGAAAAATTTCTCTCTCCTGATTCCACAAAATTGACTTGGAAATTTTTTAAGGATCAGCTTTCTTCACTCCAGGCAATTGCTGAGAAACTTCTCATTCCCTGACACTGCAGTCCACTTGGATAGTTCTTCACCCAGGCCTGGGGAGCTATTCCTTGTCTGGTACAGCAAGTGGCAAGTTTTGAATGACATCAGTGGAAGATAATTTAAAATTCAGATGCTAGAGGCAAACTGATGAGGCATTCAGCTCAGTGGGAACGGTGACATCTACAAAGGGATGAGATTCAAGTACAGAGGAAGGAAAAAAGAATGGATGAATCCACAGTTCTTTGAATGTTTTCTGATCCCCTGTTCTTCTCTCCATATAGTTATTAGTAGAGGAACTGGGTCAATGAACGGTTCTGTAGTAGGCCTGGGAGTGATCAGAGGTGGAATTTAGACCCTTTTGGGCACATACATGGATTATAACAAATCCTCTGATTTTGTGTCTGTACATCTTTTTTAATTAAGGCCGTCATCTCGTTGCTAATAGTAATGATGAATGTTCACTCTCTTCAGTTATAAAACTTGTTAACTCTCCCCCTGGAAACTTCCAAGGCAGCAAATAGCAAGTGGAATGCACAGAGACATCCAGCTATCCACTCTTATTTTTCTGCACTAGAACTGGAGATAATTGCTTTTCTCTCTCTGTTTAGCACTTTCAGACCATGTTAAAGACTAAGTTGAATGTCCTAACTCTTCGGAAAGAGCCTCTTCCAGCTGTGATCTTCCATGAACCAGAAGCCATTGAGCTGTGCACCACAACTCCCCTCATGAAGACCCGGACTCACACTGGATGCAAGGTATTCGGGGGTATAAACCTAAGGAACGAGACCACTCTGGAGGTGTCCCATGTACGTGTGAGGACTCTAAAGAGCCCAGGGTAACCAGTGTGGATATTGTTGTTCTGGAAACCCCACGAACTTCCGTGTTAGTCTAAAGTCTCTAAATCAAAAAAGTCATTGGGTGTTTCTGACCACAGCTTCTGGCCTTAAGAAAAAAAGGTTCAGGTTGTGTGGCACAGTGCAAATTGTGGAGGATTTCTGACAGCCTGCAATAAACTTCACTTGTTGTAAGCACTGCCATTGCTTCTGTAAGTGCTGGTGCTGATATGGGTGCTGAAGGGCCAGATGCTGTGTATTTGCATCTGTACTAGCAGAGGTCTATAACTCCAGAAATAGGGTTGCAGCTTAAAACTGCAAGTGAGGGCTTTTTGGTTGTTGGGTTTTTGTTCGTTTGATTATTTTTTCTTTAACTGAGGAAAAAAAGAAGGTAACTAAGGGACAGGGAGGGCACTTAGATTTTGATTTGGTTAAGCAACAAGATGACTTTGCCTAGTTACATCAAAGCACCTTCTTGAAACTTTAATGACATAAAAGCTTAGAGCATGTTGTTCTCTGGTAAGAAAACATATAAAAATAGCAAACAAATCTGCTTTGTTTGCATCTTTGGTTGGAGCCTCTGTCCCAGAGCTGGCCTGGCCTTGCAGAGCTGTGAGCAACCTTGCAGACTGAGCTCAGTTCCAGTTTGGCCTATGCTGCCAGTCAGGGCTGGGCAGCCAAGTCCCCTTCACCCAGCCCAGCTGTCAGTTGTAGGGTTGAGGGTCTTGATGAAAAGGCAGAGAACTGGGCTTCAGCCTCCACTGCTCTGTAAAGCATCTGCTCTAGAAGAGCTGTTGCCTGATGCCACATGTACTAGATAAGGGCCAAAGTGCAATTAAATGTCCTGCCCCCCTGCCCTGACCGTGTGTAAATGCACACGTGTGTGCAGACGCTCTTCCTTGCTGGAGGATTTGATACAAGTGAGATGGGGTTGGAAGAAATTGCTTCCTGGTGTGTTCCCTGCTTGCGATGGCGATGTCAGACAGCCTGGAGCAGAGCAGGATTTCTGGGTACAGTGAAGCGCTTGGACTCAGGGTTTTTTCTGCAGGGTCATTTGCTTCATTTGCTTGAGCCATCGTGTCTGTTGTTAGGTGAGAGGCAGATCTGTGGCTCCAGAGGAACCTCAGCCTCTTGTCCTTCTCCAGATGAGAGTCCCAAGGCAGGGCAGTGGGATGCAGTGCCCAGGGGGTTGTCATCTCTCTGGCATCTGCAGCTGAGCACCCATGTGCATCCTGCTGCTTCCCCATGACAGACATGGCCTTTGTGAGCGCTGGACCGCCAAGTGTTATTAAGGTCAGCTGCTCCAAAAAATGAAAAAGCCCAACTGGTTTCTTGTATGTGAGTCAATGGCACATCTCCACTTAAGCTAAACCACCCATTGCTGGAGAAGAACAAAAAAGGGTGAGAATAAGACTTTTGTTCTTCCTGGCTGGACCACACATTCAGTCACAGGTTCCTAATCTTCCCTTATTTAAATAGAGCATGTTTCTGTACGCAGACCTGAGTGGGATCTCCTGTCGTTCAGATCCTAAGGATTTTGAGTAGACTGTGGCTCTCCTCTTGTCAGTCTTCCATGTCAAATGTTGTGCACTCTTGTGTTTCAGCTGGAAACTCCTCTTCCATTATCACAACACTAAGTACCACCAGATGGAAACTGAAAATCTGGAGTACCTCCAGAAAAGAAGTTGCTCTTTGCTCAGAAATGCGTGCTTTCTTTCTGCCTTTTAACGGATTTTAAATTCTTCATGTTTTATTCATCCCTAATGTCCTAATCGGCTTACACTGATTCTAATGTTTCTTGATTTCTGTCCCTTTGAGCTATGGTGGTGGCATCAAGGGAACTGCTTAAGTGACTCTTTCTCTTCTCCTGCAGTTTTTCCAGGCAGTGCTGCAGTAATGCAAAAGGACAGAGGTTAAAAATGCTGCCTGTGATTTCTGAAGGGGTGTTGCAGATGTGACTTTTTTAAAATTATTTTCCATTTCTGTTGGAAGGCCCTTGAAAAGGAAGTCAGTGCTGAAGAAGCGGTAGCTCCTTCTTATCCACCTGGGTCGGACTATCTTAGCGCTCCGGTTCCCACCAGTGGACAAGCTTTTCTCAGCAGCCTGGGAGGCTGAGATGAGAGGAATATTGACAGTGCAAATAATTTCCTTCTTAAGAGTATGCTTTTATTAAACGGGGAAATACCCATTAATGAGGGGCATAGGCAGGCATGACACTCGATGCTTTTGGATTGAGTTGGTGATATTATGAATCAAGGCTTTGCGGAAGGTGTGGTGGTGAAATTTCTGTGATGGTGTATCTTAGTTGAAGATGGACGAAAGCCTTGTTTACCAGTTTGTATAAATGGCATGAGAGTGGTACCGACGTCTTAAAGTTAAGTCCTGCACGCATTGAGAGGGATTAAAAAGCCAGCCAAGAAGTGCTATAAATACATGGAGCTTGATCTTTCAGAATAGCTCAGGAGGCAAGAAGAGCAGTGAGCCTGCTGCAGGGTGGGCTCTGCTGGGGGCCCATGTGGCAGGAGGGCTCATGGCCACCACTGGGCTCCCCTGGACCAGGGCAGCCTCAGCAGCACAGCTGCTGCAGTGCTGGGACACACCTGGGGTCCCTCGACTGGTGTCACCCTATCAGCTGGATTTGAGGGGTCTCTGGCCGACCTGGGCAGTGCCCGAGGGGCCTCGGCCTGTTCACTGATGAGGGCTCTGCCGCCTGCCCTCAGCTACTGCTCTGTGCCCTTCCACCAGCGCCGCCGGGAGTACGCAGCAGTGGCCCTCTCTGCACCTGGCACTGACTCAACATGCTTCGAGCATCATTGTAGCAGGAGTGGAAGTTACTCCACAAGGGAAAAGCTCACCCTAAGTTTATAGAAGGAATAGAGAGCGATATTGATTGTGATCCCATTGTCAGCCATAGAAACAAAATGTTTCTCATTGGCATACTTACTAAATCAGTAAAACATTGTCTTAAAATTGCCCTGCTAGGCCTCATTCTAATTCCTTGCATCAGAGAGTCGTTTAGGAATAATGTCTGCTCAGATATTATGGCCTGGTTTTGGGTTTCTGCCTTGTTAATTTTGACTGCCAAGGCCTTGCAGCAGGACTGTCTCTCACCACATGATTGCACAATACCCCGTTTCTGCTCTACCCTAAATGCCTCTACAGAAAGTTTATTAATGCTGTATTGCTGCTTTTATTGATCACTGCCCTTTTAATACTTAGACTGCTGATATTTGGTTGTGGTTTTGTTGGGTTTTCTTTTTAACTCTGGATTAGACTTTTCCAAGCTGCTTTGCCCCAAATTTCTGTCGTGTGCAGCCTGTGACACTTGTGTCCCATCTTAATCAGCTCAGCCATGGCGGTGGCCAAATACACTATTGCTTTAGCTTTCAGGAGGCAGCGTGCTCCCCATCTCCTGGGTCTGGTGGCCCCTCAACATTCAGAAAATGCTCAAATTGATGAACCATCTTCCCAGCTTTATGCAACCCAGGCAGCTTGGGTTTGGTGGTGGCAACCTCAGCTTCTTACCTCTTCCCCTTAACTGCTCCCCAAACTCAAAACGTTTTCTCTGGCCAGCTGAAGAGTAAGCGAAGTGCTCCCCTCTGCCGCACTGTTACTGTGCACAGTTTGGTTTTGTGTGTCTTGTTACAGAATCAGTCAAAATTAACTCAGAGAGAACACTGTCTCTCATCTCAATGCCCTAGCACCAAGGTGCTGTTTTCTGTCTGTATTGTCCTGCTCAGAAGGGCTGAAAATGTCTCTTTAGGCTTTCTGAGATAGAGAAAGCCAGAATGACATAAATGGGTGCTTAACAATCAAGTGTTTTACTTAAAGTGGCAGAGATCTCTCTTCTCTTGAGCATTTGAACAGCCTATTTTGGCTGCTGAAGCCATAGCTGCTACACATGCTGCACATACTCGTAAAACCACCTCACTCACTTCATCCTTATAAAGCTTAATAAGAATGTTCTCTTTGCAGCTCTGGCATGGTCAGGAATGATGCTTTGAGTGCAGTTTTATCCAGCTGTAAACAGCAGTCCAGGTAGCTGCCTGGGCTTCATTACCTTGTTGTGAGCCTGTAGCATTATGATGACCATTAATCCTAATAAAGAAACAAACTGAACAAGTGAGACCAGCTGAGCTGCACCATCACTCCCCAACCTACTGTTTTCCATCAGGTATGGCGTGAGTGCAAAGCACAGAGCTTATTTTCTTCTTGCCTCCTTAAAGGCCTTCTGCTGTTAACCTTAAGCATTATATATTTTGTACTGTGAGTTGAGAGCTTGTTTTTCTGCTTCTTCTTCCCCTCATCAAATGAACCAAGAGGACATGTGTGAGCACTTGCTTGGGGCATATCTTAATAGCTTCAGAATATTTAGGTGAAGTGCTTGCTGGTGAGAGATACAAAGTTTTTAGTGCTGTGTTTTTCAAAAGCAAAGTGCATGGAATAAGCTATGGCCCCAACAAGTATGCTGTGTGAAGGTGAAGGATTTTTTGGTTTTGTACTTTGTGTAGTGTTACAGAAATGAAAAACAAACCAAATGCTGAAAGCAGAAGTTAGGGGAGTGTCAGCTGCCTGCAACAGCCTTGCACAGGACTGGATCCCAGAGTGCTGGAGAGCATTTGGCCAAACCTTGCTCTGATAGTGAAAATGGGAAATTGCAGGTGCTCATTTCTTTTTCAAAACAGGACCATGGGGCAGGGTCCTCTGAAGTTAAGGGGAGCTTTGCCGCGGGCTCTGCTGTGAGCAGGATGAGCTGTAGCTGTGCAGGATGCTGCCTGGTGATGGGCACTGGCTGCTTGCAGCTTTCACCTTCACAGAGCAACTCTTTTGAATATGATGTGGTTTTTTGTTTTGTTTTGTTTTTATTTTGAGTTTCATTAAATGCATGGAAAGCCCATTTCTGTCAGTGAGGGTTGATGCTATAAATGAGTGCAGAGGAGCTAATGGAAACATGAAGGGTAACTGCAAGTGGAGAACGTTGTTAAAGCGTCATAATGCTTCATTTCATGAAGTCCAAGAGTCTTAGGTGGAGAATATAAATTGGCTGAAGGAATTGGATTAATCTTAAACTGAGCCTGCTTTAAACAGCATCTTTTTCAGCACTCAGTTGTGTCATGTTGGGTGTATTTTGGCATAGTTTTGTTTGCTTACCGGTCAAGGGGCATTGTAAGGCTCGTGTATTCTGAGAGCGGTGGAAGTTCCGTCCTGTCAGATATATTGGTGGGGTTCTATTTTTCAGTTAGAGTCTGAACTGGTGACATTTTTCAAGCCATGGTTCAAGAAAAAGGTATCTCGTCATTCAGGAAGTTCTTACATCCCATCTGAAAACAGTCATGTATTTCAGTCAGCCTCATGTTTCTGCTTTGACTGCCTTTGTGGGAGAAAGCATAAGGCTGTTTTCTCCATATGGTGGAGTAACTTTGCTCTGAATAGATGTACATTAGTTAAACAGTCTTGCCTGTTTCTGTTTACTTCGAGATGATAATTTAGAATGTGTGTCTCAAACCATTCTAAAGAGTTCCATGGAGACAATCTCCTTGGGAGGAGAGTGCTGATGATGGGGAGGACAGGGGGATTTCTGGGAGCTGCCCTGCATGCTGGTGGCCAGCACAGGGCTTGAACTACCCTGGGTATAGGGCCTGCTTCTTGTGGTTCCCCTTGGATGAACTGTGTCCCCTGCTCCTTGGGCTGGGTAGGCAGCCTTCCGGTTGTTGTGGACCATGCAGATGACACCCGGACAGGTACCTGGGAAGAGAGGTCTCCTCCCCAAGTCCTGACAGTGTGTGTGGGGGTCTCCTCAGCTGTTCCTGGGAGCACTGCCCAGGGTCCCTTGCATGGTGTGCAGAGTGACCTGTTCCAGCACCGCTTTGTCTTGCATGAAGAAATAGGAGCACAAGTGTCACAGAGGGTAACTTTGCTCAGATGGATGTGTGTTCAAGCGCACTTTCCTCGACAGTAAGCTGCAGAAAATACCCTGTAATCAACAAAAAAAGAAGCCTTTAAAAAAGCAAGGCCATAAAAGAGCATCCATTAGAACACTGTGCTTCACTCCTCCCTGTGGTGCACGTGTTGTTTTGCTGGCACAACCTTTGTGTGCCTCACGTTCCCTCTGCCCACCGTAGTTCTGCCCCTGTAGTGGCTGCAGTGAGTCCTGGTGAAGAAAGTGGGTGATGACGCATGACACAGAACCTGGGAAAAAGAGAATTTCATGTAAGCAGAAAGCTCTTGGGCTGGACTCAAAACACCTCCTTTGGCTTCAGAGCTTTGATGTTATTAGTGGCCTTTGATTCAACAGAAGCGCAAATTGGAAATCATCAGCACTTAATTTTGTTAGCGAATGGTATTTATCAGCAGAAGTGATCTAAGTCAAACGACAAATGATGCGAGGGCAGGAGAACCTCTCCTGAGAGGCCAGGCTGAGGGAGTTGCAGTCGTTCAGTCTGGAGAAGAGAAGGCTCCAGGGAGACCTTCTTGTGACCTTTTCAGGACTCAAATAGGACCTACAAGAAAGCTGGGGAGGGACTTTTTCAAGGGCACGTAGTGACATGACAAGGGGTAATGGCTTTGAGCTGGAAGAAGGTAGATTTAGGGGAGGTGGAAATAAGAAGTTGTTCACTGAGAGGGTGGCGAGGCACTGAAACAGGCTGTCGGGGGTGGCTGCAGCTGCTCCCACCCTGGAAATGGTCGAGGCCAGGTTGGATGGGGCTTTGAGCAACCTGGTGTAGTGGAAAGTGTCCCTGCCCATGGCAGAGTGTTGGAATGTGATGATCTTTAAGCTCCCTTCCAACCCAAACCATTCTATGATAACAGCCACATGGTGCAGGCCAGTAAGTTCTGTCTTTTGCAGTCCATCACAGAGCCAGGATACCAGTATGAGACACTGGTATCCACCAGAGAGGTGGTGGAAGCCCCATCCCTGGATGTTTTTAAGGCCAGGCTGGATAGGGGGCTCTGAGCAGCCTACTCCACTGGNAGGTGTAAATAAGAAGTTGTTCACTGAGAGGGTGGCGAGGCACTGAAACAGGTTGTCGGGGGTGGCTGCAGCTGCCCCCACCCTGGAAATGGTCGAGGCCAGGTTGGATGGGGCTTTGAGCAACCTGGTGTAGTGGAAAGTGTCCCTGCCCATGGCAGAGTGTTGGAATGTGATGATCTTTAAGCTCCCTTCCAACCCAAACCATTCTATGATAACAGCCACATGGTGCAGGCCAGTAAGTTCTGTCTTTTGCAGTCCATCACAGAGCCAGGATACCAGTATGAGACACTGGTATCCACCAGAGAGGTGGTGGAAGCCCCATCCCTGGATGTTTTTAAGGCCAGGCTGGATAGGGGGCTCTGAGCAGCCTACTCCACTGGGAGATGTCCCTGCCCGTGGCAGGGGNAGGCCTTTTGCAGTCCATCAAAGAGCCAGGATACCAGTATGAGACACTGGTATCCACCAGAGAGGTGGTGGAAGCCCCATCCCTGGATGTTTTTAAGGCCAGGCTGGATAGGGGGCTCTGAGCAGCCTACTCCACTGGGAGATGTCCCTGCCCGTGGCAGGGGGGTTGGAACCAGATGATCTTTAAGGTCCCTTCCAACCCTGACGATTCTGTGATTCTACGAAGCACCTTCACAACTGTAAAGTCCTCGATAGCTACAGATGTGTTAGGATAGTTGGGTTTTATGCTGTAGAAAATATTGTGCTCATCACAACTGCTCAGGCAAAGCCTTCTGGTCATAGGAGCTGATTGCTTCTATAATAATTACGGTTCAGCTATCTAAGCCCTAATAGCTTCTGACATATAAAAATTAAAATGAGATTGAAATTTATTACGGTGGTTATGCCGAGCAGATGCTGCAGTCACTGTCGACTGTCCTGTTCTGGCATGTCCTTGAGAAGCAGTTCCATCTCAGGGCAGCTGTTCCAGATCAAGGATGGAGCTGAGCTTTGTGTTGCCGGACGGCATAGGGAAGCCAGTGCTTCTCCAGGTATTGTTTCTCTGATTTCCAGAAGAATACTACAAGATTTGCATTTGGCACTGGGTGCCCACTGCTTGGCCAGTTTGAACCAATAGGAGCCTTCTTAGGAACTGGCAATCTCTCTTTACAGCTGGACTATGCCCAAACCTATCAGTGCTTTATTTTGGGGCTTGTCCTGCGTGCTGAAAGCTCCCACTGAAGCAGGGGACGTGGGCAAAAAAAAAGGAGGCTGAAAGCAGCTCTCAGCTCCATTCCTCTGCAGATGAGGCACTGCTGGCCATGTTCGCAGATGCACAGGCTGGCAGGGTGCAGATTAATGTTGCAATCCAAAAAATACTGTGTCATTATGTCCTGTGTGTGCCACCTCTGCTTCTGTCGGTCCCAGGAGTTACCCTGCTCTTCTCGTACTAGTGCAATGCAGTCTGCAGTGCCATGGGATGTAGAAATGCATCAGGCATTTTTCCATTCCTGAGGCTGGATGGCAGTGTTGGAGACTAATAACATGTTTGATTGCTTTTTGTTTGTTTGGGGTTTTTTTTGCATGGTTTATTAAAAGTTCTTCACAGTAACTACCTTTCAGCAATGCTTCAGGGGGATTTTAAGCCTTGCTGTTTGTGATCTATTGCTGAATACTACTTTATTGTCATCTAGTGTGAATGTTTGACTCCAGGCTTGTGGTGAGCCTGATTCTCTGAGTCTGGGTTGTATAGGAATGACAACTGCAACAGAGGTATGATTCCTCCTTTTTTTTCCTTTTCTTTTTCCCTTCCTGTAAATTAATGTTTCCTTTCTTAAAGTTTACAGTCTGGTTTGGAAAATCAGTAAGGACTCCTAGGTTAAGAACTTCCCTTCTGCTACTAACTCAAGAATCCCTGGTGTTTACCCTGAATCGCTTCGCTGCAAGATGCTGTTAAATGATGCTGCTTGTCACACAGATAAGATCCTGAATTGCACAGCGGTGTAAACTTGGAATTAAGTCTGTTGTGTTCTATCACTGAATGAAAAACTAAGCTTGAATTGGTGGTGTCCTGTTCCCTTTGATAGAACAGAAGGCTGTTTTATAGCCACGGAGAGGATGGTCTGTCCCTTTTTGGGAGCTGATGCTCAGTTGCCGGTTAGATATCAGGGTTGCTTTCTAGAGCATAGCACACCAGGGGAAAAAAAATCGAGATGAAAGATGGTCTTAATTCATTAGGCTGTTCAGGGTAAGTTCATCTGGAAGGCCATGGTGACATGATGTTCTGATTGAAGTGCTCTCGAGACTCAAGTGACATGGCAGTGATATTGTGGCACTTGGTAATAACAAACTTGGGACACAGATAACCTCACATTTAATAAGTGCCCATACACAGACATTTCTAATAGAAGGAAACGACTTTAACGTAAATGAGCAAGTTCTGAAGAAAAGCAAGTTGAAAGTGTCCTTATAACTTCATTTTAAAAAATTCACTAAAGATTCACTGAGCCATCTGCTACAAAAGATTTGTCAGCAAGGAGTTATTTGGCAGGATTTTTTTTCTCCCTTGGGGAATTGTTTTGTTTCGGTGTGTTGTGGTTTTCCTCCTGTCCCCCAGTTTATTATTCAGCAGTAGAGAGAAAACAGAGGGGGAAAAGCTAGCTTCAAGTAAGAAACAGATCTAAATTAACATTTCCAAGATGAGAGAACAATCTGTGTAAAGATTGCTATAGCTGAGTACTAAACTGGGTGAGGAGAAGATGAAATAAGATAAGATAGCACTTGTGTTGGGATTGAGAATGCCACTGAAGTCGATTGAGAGTGTCCTCTGAGACAGGATGGGCAGGAAACAAACTGGTTCTTTATGGAAGCTGCGTTCTTGACTGGATGACCCCGATGCTGGGACTAACTCTCCGGTGATGAAGTCTGACTCATTTGTAGGGAGAACACAACAATGCACTTGAACTTTGTCAGCTCTTGGTAACCACAGAGGCCAGAGCCCCTGTGGGAATCGCTGTTAATGGGAGGCAGTTTTGGGGCTGGTTTTGCTACGGTGTAAATAGGCGCTCTTCCTTGGGCTTGCCAGCCGTGCCAGGTTATATTGTCTAGCAGTTTGGCCTTTTAGTTTGACATGGGGCTTGGGATTCCTAATGATTGAAAGCAGTCTCTTACTGTAGTCCAAGTAATTTGGTACAGCACACGTGAAGCAGTGCTGCTTCTCCTTTGTCCTTAGGCTGAAGTGTTAAAAATGTTAACCCTTGAGATTTCTTCTAAGAAATGTCTTGAGAGTGATTTAAAGAAGGGTCTGTTTTCACTTCACCCCAGAACCTGGCCTTGAGTTGCATTTGAAGGTCTTCATACGAGGCCAAGCAGACTGTGTGACTTCATTCCCAAGTGGGAAATACAGTCTACATCTAATAGATACATTGTCCATACGCTTTCAGTTTGGAATAGTTTCCAGCACTTCCTTAGACATACTGAGGATAAGCTGAATCACTGTAATTACCAGTGGCTTACTGCTGAGCTGCTCTAAGGTTTTTGTTCTGTAAGACTTTATCTGTGAATGCAGTTTTTTTGTTTAATGTTACCACGTGTATGCAGACAGTGCACATCAAATAGAACTTGTCCCTGAGCGAGGGCCCAGCACACGGCTGCTGCTGGAGCTGTCGTCCCCAGGGGGGCTTCCAGTGAGGTGGGCAGGTGAGTGTTGGCCGGAGCGGTGGGCATGTCTCTGTCGATGGCTCCACGCCACTCCTCCGAGGTGGGATGAGCTCCATGGGCACTCACCACCCCCCAAGCCCCACTTGTCCCCTCCTGCCTTGGGTGCACTGCTCCGGGAGCTGCTGCCTGGCCTCGCGGGGTGGTCACAGCTCCCAAGGAACGCGGGTGGGCATGGGCTCACGCTGCAGGGAGTGCTGCACGATGGAATGCTCTTGTGCAGGTTCCCTTCAGGTGCAAAAGAGACCTTTGCGGGGGGTTGACATGGGACAGGACGACGAAATAAAATCTGACAAGTCAGATATGGGGGGATTTTTGTGACCTGCTGCAGCTCAGCAGCTGTTGCTGTGACAACTCCGCAAGTTCTGCATGTGGCAATATCTCAAGAGGGTGAGCGGTGTCCCCAGACCCCATAGGCAGGGACCAGGGCTGGTGTGAGGCAAGTCCTGATGTTCCCCCGTGTGCTCTGAAATGTCTCGCCCTGTCGAAGCAGGCAGGTGCCTGTGTCCGAGGGCCCTGCTGCGGGCACGTGCAGCTTCTCTGCAGCCTTTGGCAAGCTGATAACTTTAGTCAGCATCAGTAAACCCTTCCTACTGCCCCAAAAAGAAACAGAATCACCCTCAGGGGGGATTTGGTTGTAGGAAAGGCCAGAGCAGCCAGCCCTCTCCTTAGATCCCCCTTGTTGACCCTTTCAGGGAGGCTTGTGTGTTGCTGTACACCTGAAATCAGGCTCTGGTATCTTGTGGCCGTTGAAATACTCTCATGAATAGTTTATGCAGTGGGAATTAAATTCCTACTATTTCAGACAAAAGAGTTTCAACTTGAGTCCTCTACTGTGACACTGGAGGACTCTCTGAAAGTCTATTGTGAAACCAGAGGAAAGAAGTTGCGGTAATTTAGCCCCTGGGCTTTGTAGTGTGAGCCTTGTGAGCGATCCTGTGGCAGTGCTGCTGTCTCTGGAAGCGTGTCGGCGTGCCCTCATTTTGCTGTAGAGTCCCCACCTTCTGCTGCATGACTCAGTGTGGCACGGCCCGTGGGTGCCTTGCTGGGCACTGGTGAAGAGCAGTGAGGCAGGGCTGGGCTTGTGGTGGTCAGGAGCCTTGTTTGACATTGACGCTGCCAGGCAAATAGCCAAGGGAGGTGCATCGTTCAGTTAAATATTAAAATACTACTTTGCAACACGTTTCCTAAGATTATTTTTATTCTGGTTAGCCCCTCAGTAAGGTGGCGGATTTTACTTTGGAGAGAGACAGAGATTGTGATCACAGAGATCCTTCTGTAATATCTCCCCCCCTTCCTCTTTGAATTAGGCTGCAGGTTTGCTCTCCACTGGTAGTCACCTTCGTGCCAGTGTGAGTACAGGAGGTTACAGAAGTGCAGGGTGTTTCTCACATGGTGGCAGCTTTCTGCACAACAACCCCTGTGCCCTTCTGGCTACAGGGGAAGCTATAAATGTGTCACACGGGAAGATTGAAATGGGTGCTGTTAAGGTCCCAGATGCTCATTCCAGAGCTGCAGTTTCTTAAGAGCTGTCTGAGCTTTACCTTATGTGCAGCTATGACAGTCATGCTGACTGAAATTCTGCTCATTTTTTTTGAGACATTTTTGTGTGACGTGTCTTGAGAAAAGAGTCTGAGCATCTGTGAAGCAGATAGTGAAAATTCCTCTGGCGTCTGTCAGCAAACATAAAGCAGTTGGAGCACAGCCAAGTTTAGAATCATAGAATCATCTAGGTTGGAAAAGATCCATGGGATCATCATGTCCAACCTTTCACCCTACTCTACAGGTTCACCCCTAGACCATATCCCCCAACACTACATCTAAGCAATTCTTAAACACATTCAGGGATGGTGACTCAGCCACCTCCCTGGGCAGCCTGTTCCAATATCCCACCACTCTTTCTGTGAAGAATTTTTTCCTAGTTTCCAGTCTAAACCTACCTTGTTTCAGCTTGAGGCCGAGGCCATTCCCTTTTCTTCTATCACTAATTACCTGAGAGAAGAGACCAGCACCAACCTCTCTACAGTGTCCTTTCAGGGAGTTGTAGAGAGTGATGAGGTCTCCCCTCAGCCTCCTCTTTCTCAGACTAAACAGCCAGTTCTCATATGATTAATTCTCCAGTCCTTTGACCGGCTTCATTGCCTCCTCTGCACCCGCTCCAGTGCCTCGATATCTCTCTTGTACTGAGGTCCAGAACTGGACAGTACTCAAGGTGAGGCCTCACCAGTGCTGNTGTTGGCCTCCACAGCAATGACAAGCTTCTGCAGCTGAAGGAGGGGCTTCAGAAAGCGTGGTAATTCACAGCACAGAGGGAGAACCAAAAGCAAAATAATCATTTCTATATCTTAATCTGATGGTGCCATGTTATGTGAGGCCAGCCCAGGAACAACAGCTCTCTGCTTTACTTCACAGGCTGTTGTAAGTGGACCGTCAGGTTTGTACAGGAAATGAGCAGGACTCTGTGGACCCTGTAGGATGCAAATGACTGGATCTGGAACTCAACACTGTAAAGAGGGCTCATTTCTCAGTCTGAAGGCTGTTGTATTATTTACACTTCTTGCCTGTGCAGGATTAATCAAGGTAATCACTGAAATAACACTGCTGCATTCATCTCCTAACTGTGGTACTCCTGGAAATCAAATGGTTTGTATGTTTTAAGGCAACCCCCAGGAATTCAGAAATAAAAAATATGCAGCTGGTGCCCACTGAAGGAAGTGTGTGTGGTAAGAAGCTGGTTTTGCTGCCCAGGATGAAAGGCCAGGTGGCATCGGTTAGCATTTTATGCATCTGCACTTCCACAAAAATAATTTTTTACCAACAGGTCTCAAAGCGTTTTCACGTTATGTAGTTAATCCCCATAACAATCCTGTGCAGAGCTGCACCATTATACACATGGGCAGGCTGGAAAATGGGGGAGGTGGAGGTGACTAACCCACAGCTGCACAATGCCTCGGTTCTGCCCCATCCTGTCTCTCCCTGTAGAGCAGCACCACCCTCACCCAGAAAGGAAGCCAAAATACAACATGCAAGTTCTGGCAGTGGTTCTGTGGTGTGGTTTAGGACATCCTGAAGTGAGGGCTTTAAGTAAGCCCTCACTCAACCCTTTAAGTAAGAGACAGGGTTTGTTTATTAAATGAAGGACAACTATGAAGAATTAAGTAATTTGTACATTAATTGGCTTCTCTACTTCAAGTGCATTGTTGATGTTCTTGGATAATTGCATAAAGAATAGCATTTCCCAGTACATGAAAGGAAGCTTTGCTGTCTTCTCAAGAAAAAAGAGACTGAAATTTTAATCTATTTTAAATATAATGCTCTCTTCTTCTAAGAGCATGACTGTGCAGAAATGCAAGTGTGCCGAATTCGAGCTGGTGTGTGAAATGAGCAAATGCCCTTTGCTACATTTATACCTGCTTAAATCGCTCTGCAGCCTGCTTTCCGTAGTCGTCTGCAAAGGCCGAGAAACTACAATTAAAACTTGCAAATATGTGGCTAACTCACTAGTCCTTCGGTGGCCTGACGTGACCTTCGGATGAGACTTCGGCACTTGGTGGTATGACTTCATGGTGCTTGGGTTGTCTGTCCCTGTCACATGCAGGGTGAGAGGCTGCAGGCTGTAGCTGAGGGAGGGGTCAGAAGTGTCATTGCCAAAGTCCAGGGCCTTTCTCCCTAAGATTTCTGGAGTTAAACTCCTCTCTTCACCTCTCCCCTCTCCTTTTTCCTTTCATTTTTCCTTTCCTTTCTCCTTTCCTCCTTTCCCCTTTTTTTTCCTTTCCCCTTTTTNTTTTTTGTCCCTCACAAGGTTGTCCTTAAGGGAACAGGGAATTTAAAACAACCCCCCTGCTTAGTCCCCTAGTATCTCATGTTCCTGTGGAAACAGAATATAGACTAATTATCCTGTAGCCATCCCCAACTGTAGCCTTGAGATAGGCCCAGCGTAAGTCTGTTTGCAGCTGAAGGGCAGTGTGGCTGCTTGTGTGAGGATCACGTCTCAGAGGAGCTGAGATGCCCCGCGGGTTAACCCTCAGGTTTGGCTGAGCTGGTGTGGTGCTGGTGCACGGCTCAGGGCTATCTTTCCAATTAATTCTCCCGAAGCTGATGAGCTGAATAATGTGAAATGTATTAGGGTGTGTGAGTCAGGTGATGGTGAAAGTGCTGCCGGTGACACAGATATGCAAAGATGTTTTTAATGAGGTGCTTTATATTCATGAACAAATTCCCTCTTCATTTTATAGCAGTATAACTCCACCGCAACTGCACTAAGCTTGTAGAATTGCTCCAGTATCCCGCCACTGCAATATGAAGCACTGGTTTATGTTCCTCCAGGAGCGTTACATAAAAAAAACCCAACCCCCCCACATATTGTGTAATACAGGAGACATAGTGTTCATATCCTACCAAGTGGAATTTGTCTCGTATTCCTTTTGCTGAGTGTCTGTGTCATACAAATGATTGTGGCCATCGCTGTAAGGCAAGCCATGGTCTGTTCATGTCTGAACAGTTTGACATAGTTGGCATGTATCTGAGATGTTTAAGAAGCTTATAGAGATCTGAAGAGAGCTGTGTCTCAGGCTGCTGTTCCTGATTGTAAAATGCAGGGATCTTTAGTGGAAAATTAAACCCCCAGAAAGCCACACGTTCCGCACGTGTAATACATACTAACTCAATCCAGAGTTTCATTCTCCCCTTTCTAAACATAAAAGAAGGGTTAGAGTCTATTGGTTGCTGTCATCCTGATGCCTTACAAAAGGTGAGTAACGCCTGGGTCCCTGGCTTGTCCCTGTGCCCCCCCCCACCTTGCACACCCAGTGAATGGATTCAGGGAGGAAATGGTTTTGAGGGTGGTTTTGGCTTTTCAGAACAGTTCCCATTTACTGTGTGATATTTGTAGCATCCTTCAAGACAACTAAAACGTGCACCTTCCTCAAGGCAGTTTTGCAGGACTGTGAGCAGTAAGGATTTGTCTCAGTCAGGTAGCATCAGCTGGAGGCGCTGCTTTGACACTTACAAATGTTAATTAAGAAATTTTCTAAAAGATTGGTTCAAACAAACAGTTTTCCAATTTATCTTGGTTGGTTGTTTTTTTTAAACAAAGAAAAGAAATGGGGAACATCATAAGGATCATTTTCCTTTTCACTTTTGAAGCGTACAAAAATAATACCATCTTGTGGCCCTTGTGTTCCTCTTTGCAGAGCGCCATGAAGAAAATCGGTTATTGCCATTTTTTCTCTGTCATTTTCTTTGGATTGAATAGAGATTGATTGCTCTGCTGGGATGAGGAAAAACGAGCTGTGTCGTTCTGCGATAGTCCGAGGTAGCAGCAGTGCAGAGCGCGAGGCAGGCAGTTCAGGGCTGATCTTGATTATCACCGAGCGTAGATTCGATTAAGTCAGCTCCCTTGTATTATTTCCTATTCCCGCGGTCGATTCTCCTGCTCTCTCATCGTCCACAAGCTGCTGTTTCAGTCGTAGTTCTAGACACAATTTTCGGTCCTGTTTGAAGTTCATGATGGATCTTCCTGTGGTACTGGTAGCAGTTAGATTTGGCCAAAGGGTATTACTGGATTGCATTTAATGACTCCTGGGTTTTTGTTCTTTTTCTCTCCATTAAGTAGCCTGCCTTTGACAGGCAGAGGCTGAACTTGGCACTTTGTAGATACACAGATACTAGAAGAAACAAAAGATAAATTGCACATTGAAGCTATTAACAGAAGAAGCTGCAAAGCAGATCGAGACAATTCGAAAACATCCAGTGATCAGCAGCTTCTTGTGGTACTTGTTTATTTTTTGGTATTCGCATGTGCAGAGAGGCCCAGCGGGCACTGCAGTGCTTGTTCAGTTGGGGAAGCTGCAGATGCAGGCAGAACCTGCTGATGTCCAGGTATTGCACATCCTGAGTAGTCTCTGGAACAGCAGTTACAGAAATGACTACTTAGGAGTTTGTTTCCAACAGCTTTTCTCACTGTAAGGAAATGTTTTCCTTGTTCTGTTATGTATTTTTATACTTACATGCTTCTTAATGTTTGGTTCGCCATAAAATCAACATCTATGTTTAAAAATATCTTTTAGAGGCAAGCTGCCACAAAACACACACGGATGTGATGGCATTGATTTAAAATTGTGTTCCAAACTCCCCCCCCCAGAGGTGAACTTGTTCGAGAGACAGACTATCTCCTTACAACACGGCGTGCTTTTGCCTAAAGAATGTTACTGTCTCTGGGGATACTGCTGGTAAGAGACAGCAAAGGATCATTCCTGGCTTTGGAGGAATGCTTTTAGTTTCATGTAATCCTGTGGTATGTGTTTGAGATCTATGAAGAAGTACAAGCCTTTCAGCGAGTCCGGGCTTGTACCCCTCTTATCTCTGGGTGACTCCCATGATACTTGTGTCTCATCTGCACTTTGCTTATGTGGGGTGAAACAAATGGACCAGCGTTGTCTTCTTTGTATGACCTCTGGCAGCGGATGCCTCGAAGAGATATAAACTGAAAAGTAAACAGGATGATAGTGCCTGCACCTGGCAGATTGTTCAGTGTCTAAAAGGGTGTGGGGTGAAGCAGTTTGTGCTGATCTGAGCTGGTGATCACAGTACGGATCCTCTTATCCTTCAAGCATGAGAGGTGATTACCTCAGGTCTTTCCGTGTGTGCTCACACAGCTGTAAATAGAACACCTGCCACGTTCCCTACCTTTGTAAGATGACCCAGGTTTATAACCCTTTAACCAAGGGAGTGCATTTGGTTGGGAGGGAGCCTCAGTGCCTCGGGCAGTAACATCAGGCCAGATGCTGTAAAAGTGACCTTGCCAGCTGTGACCTCTGCTGAAGCTCATGGGCTGCATCTGCTGTGCTCCACTCCTCAGAGGGAGGTGTTCTGCTCTGTCCTTGCTGTCCCCAGTTAAAGATACGACGCCTACCAGTATTCTAGAGCAACACAAATACATTCAAACTTCACCAAACCAAACTGACTGCACCTGCTGGTGGTCTTAGAAATGGCTCAGCCATGCAGCCTGGAGGGTGAGTCTGAGTGCGGGGTGCATTCAGACCAGGGCTGAAGTATTTCACGTACCTCTGAAGCCTCCATGGTAAGCAGAACATTTAGAAGGATACTGTGACCACAGGATTTACCTCTGGGTTCTTACCGAGTGCTTAGATCATGGGCTGCACAAAGACATCCACCCCTGTGCATTTACAACCTGATTCTCCGTCTTTCTCCTCAGATGAAATATCTACAGAAAATGTCTTTTGAAGTGCAAGGGCAATTAAAAGGTTTTGCTGGCAGAAGGGAATATTGTCAGAGACCGATAACCAACTGGGCCATAGGCAAAGCAGTGCCAGTCCTGAAGCTCAGCAGCACAGTTCAGTTGTGTTCTGCAGTAAATCTATGCAAATTAATTGTCTTTCCTACCGCAGGAAGCTGTTTTCACTCTGAGCAGGATGAAATGACTCTGATGTCTGTCTCATCCTGTTTTTTCCTCCCCTTTCCCCTCCACCCTGATCTCTTGGCGCGCACTCTCATTGTTTTTTTCTTTTTTTCCCCTGCAGTTCCTCTCTGGATTCCAGACGAGGAACCTGTTTTTAATTTTCATGTGTCATGTCTGTCTCATAAAATGCACACGCTGGATCATATGACTGTTGTGCAATATTAGAGTGCTGTTGAAATGAGGGACTTGTAAAGTCATCTTGAAATAAAAAGTACTAAGTTTCAAATTTGAAAGGGGCAATAATTCCACACAGATGACAGAAGTGAAGAGGCACTGACCACAGATAACAAATAGATTGAAAAACAGCCCCCCTGGCTTCGGCCCAGTCTCTGTCACAACAGCTGCCCCACGCAGCCTGGCCAAGCACAGGCAGGTGGGGGGACCCGGGACCAGCCCTGCCCCTGGAGCAGGACACGGTGGGTCTGCCCTCGCCTGTGGTGTGGCACCGGCCGCTGCGCTTTGCGTGGAAGAAATCGGCCATCCCACCTTGGCCCAAAGTGTCATCTCTGGATCACAGTCAGTATCCAATTATGAAACAGCTACAAATAAGTTGGTTATGTCCTTCTGCCCCCTCCTGAGGCTCTGCGTGACTAATGATTTAATAAGGTTCTACTTCTCGCATGCAGGGGTAGCTCTTTGTCCAGCGGACATGTTCCGTAACGCAGTTTCAATGAGTCTGTAGGAATTAGTCAAGCAAAGAAGATCCTTTGTGGGTATGGGCTGTAGACTTCAGTGACTGGTTTCTCTGTAAGGGTTGTGACCAGGGGCATCACCATGTTACTCATTCTCCTCTGCAGTCAGTCTTGTGTGTGTTTTGAGTAGGTTGCAGCAGGAATAGTTGCAGGAGGTTTAAAGTAATCCAGATGAAAATGCCTTTTTGCTGCTATTCAGACAATAACACACTTCCTAACAGGAGAGCCCTGATGAGGGTCATACAGGTAGGTGTCTCTACTGATTAAGTGGAACGATGTGGGGATGCTAGTGATGTGTGTTACTGCAGTGTTGCCAGGTTGATCTGGAAAGAGCTTGTTTTCCTAGGACTCCTGCAGTGTCAACTCCACAGCACGTGATGCAGCAGGACCCAAACTGCATGCTCTTTGCTCTGGGAAGGGTGAATTGAAGCCAAAACCAGACCCTCTTCCTCCACCCTCTTCCCCCTCCCTTAGCTGGGAGCCAAGCTGCTGCTGATCCAACGGGCAAAAGGGAAACCGTAAAACATGTTGGATGTTACAGAAGCAAGTTAAGAGACTTTGCCCAAAAAAAAGTTTTTTTCATGTAAGTGTGAACCTGTCATGCATGTGCTTTAGGCACAATGCAAAACGGGAGGAGAAGATTTTGAATGCCCACGTGGCAGGAGGGGCTGCACAGATACATGGCAACTGACACGCCATCATCTTTTGGGGACAAATGTTTTGTTCAGGATGGCTTTGTATTCCTGTCTTACAGAAACAGGAATAGAGGCAGGAAAGAGTTCACAGAGACGTCTGTTAACCTGCAGTACTTGCACACAGTCTCCTTTGTTACTGCTGTTATCACACACGTCTGTCTTATTTGAGAAAATGTCCTTGTCTTGTCCTGTGTGCCGTGTTTCTTGATTAGCTGTCGTCCGGGCGTGCTGAACTAGAGGCAGCTTTCATGAGCAGAATAACAGGACGGCTGGCAAGGGCACCCGCACTGTCACATCGCTTCTTTTTCCCCCGAGTCAACCTTCATGGGCCTGGAAGGAGGCCTGGAGGAAGTTCCTGGAGGAACTTCTTTACTGCAAGGGTCCCAGTGCAGTGGAACAGGCTCCCCAGAGAGGTTGTGGAGTCTCCTGCTCCGGAGATTTTCAAACCCCACCTGGCTGCGTTCCTGTCTGACCCGTGCTGGGTTAGATGGTCCTGCTCTGGCAGGGGGGTTGAACTCGAAGATCTCCAAGGTCCCTTCCAACCCCTGACATCCTGTGACTCACCTGCTGCTGCGTCGCAGCTCTGTGCTACCGGAAGCCCAGTTCACCTCGCGGCAGCTCAACGCCGTGGGGGGGATGGAGGGGCAGCCTGTGCTCAGCCAAGGGCTGCTGCTGCCCTGGGCTTTGCTGGGGACACTCGGCACGCGTCAGCTGCGGGGGCCGAGCTGTTCATCTCCACAGCCCTGCCCTCTGCCAAAACCTGCCGTGGCTACAGCTGGCACCCAGACTGGCAGGAGGGGCTTAGGATCATATCTCATGGCCCTGAAAACCTTTGGATTTAAATCACATAATTTTTGGTAGCTGTTGCTGGACGGTCTCCTGGGGAAAGCAGTGCTCAGTGGAAAATACTGCCTGTGCAGAAGCTGCTGATTAGATGGTCGCTTGCACTGTGGAGCTGCTGCTCTAAGTAGGAGGCAGCCTGCCGTGCCATGGGCTGGAAGCCCATTTGTCAAGAACAGGAGTTATTGGTCCCTGACACACGGCTTTGTTTAAATATTAGAGAGAGACTGGAGTTGGTATACGGTGCTCTGGAAAGCCAAACGCAACCAGAGGAACGATGGCTCCATCTTGCCCCCCTCTCCCCGTTGCGACAGGAGGAGGGCGAGCAGCACGCAGGTTGCCACCCGGCCAGGACAGGGTACAGCAGCAGCTGCGGCCGCTTTGCTCTTGGGCAGGGGGGTAATTCCAGCACTCTGGGTGCTTATGGTTTGCAAACTGCAGTTCTTTCAGAGGGGCTTTTTTCCACGTGTGCGTACTTGGACAAAGCAAAATATTTTTGCTTAGCATTCTTGGACTCCCCTTTGTGTCTCACTTGTTGTACAGAGATTCTTGGAGTTCTTCAGGCTTTTTCTAGAGTTTCTCTGCACTGAGTCAGAGGAAGTTTTCACCTATATGGTGGCAAATTTCACTCGACAGGCTGGTGTAAACCTGGAATTGTTCCAGGGCAGTAACTGAATCAAAATCTGGCATGGAATTGTACTACTGTTTCTAGATCCTGAACTAGATCCATGATTTTGTTCTAATTTGCCTTATCTTGCACTGCATTTTGGTTTAACAGTGCTCAGAATAAACCAGACTGGGTTTAATAGTGACAGTTTTTAGAAAAATGACAACTTGGATTAACTATTTTTACATCTGGGGCTGTGTTACGTACGTGGTTACTTTCTCCATGTTACTCCTGTCCATATCCAAGGATAGGAGTATGGCCACGGGCACCGTCAGCATGCTGAGAGCTGCCCATTTGTGGCCTGTTCTTGGGCCTTTTCTTCCATTTTTCTCTTGCTGAGGACTTTTGCTTTGTGGATAAATGGCCAGAAGAAGTGTTGTTTGCAGGCTACATGAGTGAGTGGTGATGCAAACCTGCAGAGTATCTTCTGCCTGTAGTGTTTCTGTTTCAACATGTTCTGGCTGCTGGGGAGTACAGGTTGCAAACATGAGCCTTCAGCTCTCTGCATTCGCTGCTGTGCAGTTTTGCATCAGGGTAACCAACTGCAACCATGTTTAGAAGCCTCTTTGCGGTAAAAAAAAAAGTAAAAAAGAAACCAAAAACAAACAACAAAAGGTTTAATTTTTCCCCTGTTCTTGTTTCATTTCCCCAAGTTGTGGCTTAAGTGTGGCCATGGCTTGCAGTGGTGGAACTGTTCCATCCCAAAGCACTGGGATGATGCCACTGGGCTGGTCAAACAAATCAACTCTGGTTGCTTTGAGTGCAGTTTTGCCTTATTTAAGGAGCAGTTCCTAAACAAAACACTGGGAGTAGTTTATGTTTGATTTTACCGGTCTCGTCAGTTCAGAAAGTATCACAACCCTTCCGCAGACTCAAAACTACCACAACTTGAATGCCACAAATCTCCTCGCTGGAGGTGCGGGCTGAGGTGAACTCTGGGACCTCGGCTGTGCTGGGGTAGCCACATCCCTTCTGTGGGTCCCTCTGTTGCTGGGGTGCCAGTGAGACAGGTCTGCTCAGCCCCAGCGGTGCTGCCGGGGGAGCCGTCCAGCTGCCCATGTGCCATCAGGGAACAGGTCTTTGGTTGTTGAACGTTGCCTTTCAACGCGAAGAGGCTTTTGGTTTCGGGGATCTTGGTGGGGGTTGCCACATACAGCTTTTCTGCTGACTGGGCTAGAGAGGGGGTAGGCTGGCTGGCTTTCTAACAGAGTCAGGAAAAGGAAAAGTAGTAAAAATGGGAGTAATTAAAAATCTATCTAGACATTATTTTGTATTTCTAGAAAATATCAGTTTTAGGGACCCTTTCTGAGTCTCATGCTTGAGAAAATTTGTTGTCATGCTTGGTTTTGAAGGCTTTTTGGAAAAATATGCATGTGTTTTTGTATATGCATGTGTTCATATAGAAACATTTTATGCCTCTTTGAAAGTCACGAAACACTTTATGGAACCCCTTCCATTTGCAATACCAGGTTTACTCTGGGTTTGTTTCATCTCCCACCTCCTTTCCCCCCAGATTAATTTGGTCCCAAATTTGTGGTGAAAATGTCCTTATACTTTATAACCAGTACATCAAATAATAGCTTGGTTTTGATTAAAGGATCACCCTCGTTAGGGTTGTCCTTTAGTTAGTGATTGTTCTACACAAGTGTCTCCTGCTGAAGACAATAGAAATTCTGTGCACAGCCCCCTAGGAGCCTGGGCTGCAGCAGCCTCAAGGAAAAATCCTAAATTCTTTCATGATTATGTGTTTTGACTATAATATTTCTCTGTTGTCTTTGTAATTTAGCCATTCTTACAGCGAGTTAAAAATGGGGTTTTTTTTGCTTGGATCACTATAATGATTTCTGCAAAGCTCATTGAATTTGCTTTCCTGTGTGGTTATGTCCCATGTGGGTTTTTAATTTTGCCCCAAGCTCAGCCTAAACTACTTCATTTAAATACATTTCACATCAAAGTCATGGCACACACAAATGTTTTCCTTGTTTTTTAATGACATTACAAAATTGGCAAAATGTGATTTAACCCTGTGGGCCTGGGTTCCCCACCTAAGAAGAGCTGCTGTCAAGTTACCTGGATTTGCCAAACTTGGTGGATAAAATAGCGTTGTTTATGGAGATAGAAATAAGCAAATGATGGACCTTGGGAGAAGTTCATCGGGGAAAAGCTTCAAAGCGTTCTTGAGTCGACTGCTGGGTTTCTAATGCCTTCTACCAACAGAGGTCCTTTTGATGCCCACTGAGTGGCACTCATCAATTGAAATGGAAATCTGCTATTCGGTTATCCCGTAGGCATCCGGGATGAAAGACCTACGCCTCAAGGAGCTCATCTCCAGCAGCTGAGAGGCAACGCATTGATGGGTTTTGTCCCTGGAGCCGAAAGGACCAAGGGTGCTCTGGAGGGTAGCCCATCTCTGCTGCGGTGACTGCAGTCAAACCTGTCCCTGAATTTTCCACCTTTGCCAGAATGGAATCAGTTTCTCTTTCTGCCGGTGCAAATCCAGTGCTGTTGGAAGGGTGTTTGGCAGATTTATGAGGCATTCTGATAATTGCAGGGATAATTGCTGTCCTGTTTAGCTAGAAAAAACTTTAGTTATGCTACAGGTTTTGCATGGGAAGAGCAGAGTGTCAAGGGTGGGTAGGGCTTCATCTGTCTGCTTGGGACGGGCAGCGCTGGCCGGCGCTTGGAGGAGGAAGGGATTTACTTTCTCCTGTACACATCCACTCCTCTGCAGCCAGTGCTCTGCGCAGGAAGACCCAGAGGGGAACTGCAGGCAAACCAACCCCGATTTGAAATAATGGGTATCAGAGCATAGGAAAAATCTTAATCCCAGTGGATTTCTATGTCAGCCCCACCTCTGGTTTTGCATAGGTGCGAATGGTGCATCAGGAGCGCAGTGCCTGTGGTCTGGCTGTGGCCCTTGCCCACCAGCTTGTGCCAGCACCCCACCGCTTCCCCCTGCCCTGGGGAGGAGGGGGGAAACCAGGGGTTCACCTCTGCACTGTGCTTCCCGCAGCAGCACATCAAGCCCAGGGTGGGCAGCGCACAGCTTCGGCCGTGGCAGAGCCTATTCCTGTTGCTGAGCAACTCCTACAGATGTGATCTCTCAAGTGCTGTTAGTTTCTCTCAGTGGGAGACAGAGGTTTTTGGTGCAACTTCTGCAGTCTGCTGAGGAAGATAGGAAGCATGGAAAATACTTTCTAGCACTTTCTGCCGAGGTTCTTCTGGCACGTGGCTGCTGGTATGCAGCTCTCCTCCCAGTTTTCCTGCAGGCTGCCTCCTGGGAAGTGCCTCTCTGCCCTGCTGCCGTGGCCAGGGAAGCACAGAGACTGTGACCCACCAGCGAGGACACTGCAGCCAGATGTCTGGACGTCGTGCCAGCGCCGGCGGGACGCCCTGAGGCTGAGCACTCGTTGAAGGGCAGCAGGGATGCGAGCAGGCACTGCTGGGCAGGAGGGAGGATGCGACCTGCTCAGAGCAGCTTTCTTGACTGGGTGTCAAGAGCTGTGCAGAGCTGGTCAAAGAGCCTGAATCAGATTATTTCAGAAAGTGTTTCTGTTGTACTGAGACATGGCAATGTTGTGGTCTAAATTAAGTCATCCATTCACTTGGAAAATGACCTAGTATTGGTTTTATAGTAGCCTCAGTTTTTAAATTCTTAGCCATAACTCTCCAGGGAAATTCCTGAGCAATCTCTGCAAGCCTAGCTGTGAAGTGATGTGGGGTTTATTGATCTCCACACGCCAGATCTCTGGTTTCCAATTTTATGTATTGTATAAAACATGGTTGCATACTGGTGCAGTCAGGGCTGTTGGCCAGCAGAGAGATAATACACGATTTGTTGAAACAAAGATTTGTTACTTAAAGTTTTGAGAGCAGGAGGCAACTGTATTCGTTGCTGTGATAGAAACCAGCCCATAGTGTAATGTTTAGGGAATGTATGGAAGTGAAGAGCTGGGCTTAGTGGCAGCTTTGGTCAGTAGTTACAGTATGGCTCATAATTAGCCAAGGAGAATCAAATAACCTGCAGTGATGACACAGGGAGAGGACCCTTTCTGACAGTTACAGCTTTAGCTTAACAGGTTATCATGCATTCAATTAGTAAATAACTAATGGATTGTTATGCTATGATAGCATCTCATTTTGATTTTTTCTGCCTACAGTTCCTGACCTTATCCCCAAACAAGATGCACCTTCTCCCTGACAGTCAGTTAGATTTTCCAGCTGCCAAGTCACAGAGCAAGCTCATTTCAGACGTTAGATTTCTGGCTGTGAATCCAAAGTAATTCAGCTGGTTTCAAAGAAGCTATTTCCTATATGTCTGCATATATATCTGAAAGAAAGATTCATCCTATCATCCCATGTAAAGAGATCTGTCCATCTCCCCGTATATTGTACCATATGAGCTAACCTCGGCGGGGGAAGTTTTATCTGTTTCAATGCAGACTTAAGAAATGATGACTCCTGTGAGGGTTTTTTTTGTCGTTATCTTTCCCTCTGACTTTCCCTCAGGCATCCAAGTGCTATCTCTCTAGAGGAGACTTCATCGGCAGACATTAGGAATGGGGAATGAGTCGCATAATGTGAGTCATTAAATGGCCATAAAGAGCTGTCTCAGAGCAGGAACCACCTATTGTGAATTGTCACGATTTTTGTTTGCTTTTGGTAAGGGTCTCTTCTTTCTCTAAATGGAAAACTGAAAAATGAGCTGGTGAATGGGCACTGTGTGCTTTCCCAATCAGTAAAAGCTTGTCACAGTCATGTCACAGAAGTGACTCAAGTGTCCCTATTCCCTTCATTCCCTATTTTCACTCATCTTAAGTTTCTTGCTTACCAAGATACAAATTGCATTTGGGAGGGGAGGAAGGGCTCTATTAGCAGCTTCTTTTGACAGCTAGCTTCAGTTCCTAGAGAATAAATTAAGAAAGAAACCAAAAATCCCTTTAGATCTATCCGTTGCAGTGAATTATTTCTGCTGATTCAGGAAGGCTGTGACGCTGAGGGCAGATTTGCCTCCCGCCCCCGGTCAGGGCTGCTGTGAAGCATCCAAGATGGTTGCTGAGCTGTTTCCTGGGAGAGAAAAAGCACAGGTGGCTTATTTGAAATGAATTTGAGGGGCAGTTGAGGAAGAAGCTGGACCGTGGCAGCCTGTTTTCCAAAGCCGAGTCGTGACAGATGCCGTGCAGCCGTGTGCTGTGCGCGAGCTCTCCAGCTCTTTGGCTCGCGTGGCCTCGGCAGGAAACACTCCATGCTACACATCAGCCCGCAGAATGTAAATATTTAAGGGGTTCTGTTGGAGAGTAAGCTCTTTCAAGAGCCTTCTGTTTATAATCGTTCACAAAAGTAAATGTTTCCTATTATACAAGGAGCATGTGGTAGGTTCCCGTGCTTAAGCACTTCTCTGAGGTTGTATGAACAGCGTGAGGAGCTGGCAAGCTCAGCTCACTGTTGCTTGTCGGGCACTCGACCAGTTCGGTACAGGCTTCTGTCTGCACAGCAACCATAAACTGGTAGGTCTTCAACCTCCCTGAAATGAGTTGTGGCACATGTGAGGTGAGCCACTCGCCTGCCCTCAGCAAATCATCTCCTGTTTTTTTCAGGTGCCAGGCAGGACAGGCTGCATCTGCCTGCAGATCTTCAGTGGTCAGACCACGTGTTTTATTAGGATACGGGGATTTGAAGGTATTTGGAATATACTAGTTTTGAGGACAAAGCCAGAGGATGGCTTTGAGGCTGACTCGGTGCAGGTGTTGGCATCTTTCAGGGCGCTGCGAGCACATCCTCTCCAGAAGCATGTTTCCAGCACACCCTCACTGGTTGTTTCTCATCTTCTGGTTTAAGAAAATGGTGCCACAAAGAGCTTTCTGCCATCCAGAGCTGTTTCTTGTGGCCCCTCATGTGATGAAGTCACGGGGAGGAGCAAGATCCCAGATTTTTTTACAAAATGGCTTTTGTCTGATGACTTTACCTCGTTCTTTTTTTTCTTTTCTTTTTTTTTTTTCCCAGTTGTCACTCTCTTAAAAGAAAGACCTGTGTGATGCCACAGGGCGGGCGTAGTTGTCATGACCACACTTTGTATCACTGTCAGTATTTCCAGCATCCCAGGCTCAGCTAAAGGGAGCAGTGGAAACATGCCTTCCAGGAGGTCCCGAGCCTCCAAGGTCCTCCCACATGGGCACAAGTCTCCCATGCAGCAAATTTTGGCGTTACACACAGTTTCTTCTTCCTTTAGACTGATACTCATGTATTAGTCATGTCAGGGCAGGAGCCTTGCCCAGTGGCGTGGATTGATGCAGGATGAGTTAATGTTAAATAAATATGAAGAAGTCAGTGCGAGCTCCCCAGAGCTACAAGATCCAAAGCTCCCCTCTGGTGAGGATGGGTTGCAGGTCTCTCTCTGCTTTGTGCACAGAGGATGTTTGTTGTAGCTTGGCTCTGGAGATGCTTTTTTTCTCCTTGGGAAGTGAGAGATTCAGCTTTTAGAGGTTCTCCTGTTCACCAAGGGCATGTTGACTGTCACCAGAATCTCATGACCAGAGTTTATATGAGGAATAAAAACTTTTCTTCCTGTGTTAGGTTGTTGTTGTTGTGTAAGCAACTGCAGAATGATTCTTTCCAATTCTGGTAGGTCCCAAATAGTAGTCTCTCTGAGAGCACGCGACCAGTGTTGTCTGTGACAAGGGTGTTTATGTTTGGCCACCAAGTGGCACTCCAGGCGCAGCAGTCTGAGAGGGGAAGGGTCTCTTTCTGCTATCAGGTTGCAAGGATCAAAAATACAATTATTTGCAACTGTGTAGACACCAGTGAATCAAACTGAATTGCTGAAAGTTAAATTACTATCTTCAGAAACGTTTCTATAATATCCATTCTGACATTTCATTACCTCAGTACAATATAAATATCAAATTTGATTAGCTGTCAAGCAGCAGCAAAAATAAACCACCATCTTTCCATCATTTTTACTCCAGAAAAATATTAGGAGGCATTGTAAAAAACAACCGTTTGTCAAAGGTGGATTAAAGTTTAAAAATGCCCATAGTAAATAGATATTTGGTTGGGTTGCTGGAATATTTGTTTCCCAGCAAGTGCCATTACAAAGAGTGTTTGGAGGCAGATGTTTGAGCTGCTGCATCCATCGCTTGGATATGGTCTGTGGTTTAGTCAGTGCAAGTTCTTGCATCCAGCTTTAGTGGTGCTTCCCAGATCCATTTAGACACTCTTAAGATTGCCTTCTGCTTACAGGACCAAGACCTCCTGGTAGCTCACCCCAGATTTGTAATTTAATCGTGCAAAATTTAAATAAAGCATCGCATTCAACTGACCTTGTTGGCAAAACCATTTGCAGGTGACTGGCTGTATCCATATTTTTAATTAAGATATTACGGGTCAGGCAAATCTCTGGTGTGAATCAAATTCCCTACATTTGAATATGGTTCTGTGTGCTGGAATTTAGGCAGTGCACTATTTAAAACAGTATTCAGTGTCATAACAAATCCTCCATCATACTAGAATTGTTTATAACCGATTTTATCACTGTGAACAATTTCCTAGCTCCTATTACAATTACTATTCAAACTATGTGACATCAATCTAATTCTCTTTTGTGAGATTAATGGGTAACTCCAGCCTGCTATTTTGCATGTGTAGCTCTGAAGGCAGCTGTTGGAAGAGGAACTTCAGCACTGTTTCTGAATAAATGTGCTTGATAGAGCTCCAGCTCCTAATGACTGTGGGCTACCTCTGCAGCTAAGAAAAAAATACAATACCCTCTGGAGTCTGCCTGTCACAGAGCATTGTGGAGTTGAATGACTGGTTTTGAAAAAGAGGGAAAAGTTGGTCCCATCCACTGCAGATCTCACATCATGTTGGTAGTTGGGATGCCTTCTCTGCCCGGGGTAGTGCTCCCCACCCGCACCATCCTACCCAACAAGCTGGGCCACAGTGGTGAGAAATGCAAGAGCTTCAACTTGGGGTTTGCAGATCTTGTTGTTTGCTGTTTCACTGGACAGTGTCCTTTTCCCTTCCTTCTCCTCCATCAGCCTGGAGAGATCATGCACGCCTTGCACAAGAATTTCTCTAAACTTAACTCACTAATCTAACTCTTGTTATGCAAGTGTGTCATCTTCATGTGACCATGACCTTTCCTTCCTAATAGGCTTGATCACGCCAGAAGAGTTCATGAGCCAATAGAGTGGATTTCAATCCCTTTCTGGTTTGGTTTTGGTGTGACACAGCTGTTGCAGTGGTGCCTCAGCTACATTAGGGACAAGCACGGAATTTATCTTGGCTCCTGGTTCTTGTTCACCATATGGCTCCAGGACTTCGCTCTCATCTGTTCTGGGAGATGCTGTAGGAGTCCCACGTTTCCCCGTGTGACATCGATGTACCGCTACACTCTGCAGAAGCCTGCTGAATTGGGGATCTAGTTGTATGTGCTAAACATACATTGCCACACTGAAAACACAGTTTATAAATTCAGTTTTAGTTTGCCAGGTCTCTGTGAGCTTGATAGAACAAACAAGACCGTATCATAGGACTGAAAAGTTTTTGGAGAAGTATTTGGAGAAGCATTGCTGCTGCTGTTGCTGAGGAGAGGACTGTTTGTTTTCCCTTGGTGGCATTTGCTAGCAGGAATTACCTCATGTGTGTTACCAGGGCCCTCACCTCTGCCCTTGTTTTCCTTCCTGGCCCAGGTATCCTAACCAGCTTTTACTCCTTTTCTTGTTCAAGTGTGTCAAAATCATATTTTTTGTTCAACTGTTACTCTTTTGCATGAAGTCACTGTGAGGGGAAGATCACTGCTGTGCTCTGCTGCCAGACGCCCAATAAATTCACATGGGCTGACATGTGAAAACCCGGGGTCATTTTTGCTCTGTGACCTTGGTGAGTTCTTAGTGTCCTCTCTTTGCTATCAAAGAGTTGGACACCAGTCTAGCTGGTTTTATTAAAAAAAAAACAACAACAACAACAAACAAACAAACAACAAAACCACCAAACCCCATCCATTTCTTAGTAACTTCAAGCTGATCATCCACTGGGAAAGAGAAGAGCAATGTTAAATGAAAAATGGCTGTTCAGTGGGTCTTCAGAACAGGAGGAGTTTGGGTTTCTGGCATTGCTGTGTATGTGTTAATGTCCTTCAGGCATGATTAGAGCTTTGTTCATCTGAGAGTTGTCTCCTGAGAAGAAGTGACTATGAAGTAGAAGAAACTGGGATTACAGGAGTTTGTGTTCCCAGACAGGATACATTGTGCTCAAGGAGAGGGACAGCACATGGACCTATGTCAGGATCTCTTGGTGGTATGAAAGCTGCTGCATCTACATGGAAGGATTTGTGGTAGTCTTCTGCTGATCCTTGCAGAAATTTCCTGGTCCTAAAATGATGATTATGCCATCTGGCAAAGCACAGAGTCTTACCTCCTTTTGCAGGATACCTTTGGATACAAAATTCCCTTCTGTTCTTTTACGGTGTATGGTTGCTTCATTTTCCTTTCAAAAAAAGTAGGTGCCTGAAGGTGGCAGCTTAGTTGCTGGAATGCAAGAAGAACACAAGCAAGATGAAACCTGTTCTTGCCTTTGCATCCTTGATTTAATTAGTTCAAATGCAAGATCTTGGTTATGTCTGACATTGTGTTGTGTAAGAGTTCTAAGAGTTGCTTAGAAAGCGTAAGGACATTTTGTCTCCTTTGCCTAAAGCATAAAAGGAAAAGGCCTTTTTCCTTTCAAAAAGAAACTCCAGAGAAATTTGCGCTCTACAGCAAAGAGAAACACTTGGTTTCCTGATCTCTTCCAGACAGTTTGTAACACCAGTCCAAACCCAATGCAGTAAGTAGTAGACAAAGTGATTTTTGCTCTCGCAACTTGTCACTTGCCCAGTGAGTTAGTTAGTGGTGTTAGTTAGCTGTTTCTCCAAAGAGCAGCAGTCTCATATCATGGAGAGCAGGTTTTGCTTTGGCATGTGGTACCGCGCCGTCATCCGCCTGCACCACCTCCAGGAGAGGACAGGTGGCAGTTCTGCTGGGATCTGCTGGTTTCCCTGGTTTTATTAGCCTCTCTGTCTGGTACCCTCTATGGTATGACCCACCCCTGAGATGCGCTGTCTTTGGACAACTCCGTGGAATTTCTTCTGTTCACCTTCTAAAATGTCTTCCCAGTATGTTAAATGAAAAATGGCTGCGTAAGCCTTTCAGTGTTCATTCTAATCATTGGGTTATGATCAGATTAACCCAATTTGAGTGGCTACAAGGAGCCTACGAGTGTCATCCAGGGACATCCCCTCACTTCCCCGAGAAGCGTCTCCTCTGCTTTGCAATCCACCCTGGAAACAGCCACATATCCAGCAAGAGCTTTCTCAGGGTCACACGTCATGGCTCTTTCCCTGTTCCACGCCCTCCCAGTCTTCCCTACGTGACACTCCCACTTACTGCGGTTTCCATAGCTTCCCCATTCTGCCTGGGCTCTTTCCCAAGCAGATGCAGCTCCCACCTACTCCCAGCGCCTGGCTGGCGCAGGCAGAGCTGGTGGACACTTGTCCCTTCTCAGGGCTGCATGTTCCTGGGGGGCAGGCAGGAAGCAGAGCAGATGGCAGGCAGGAAAGAAGGCACATGCAAGCAAGCAGTGAAGTTACCTTGCTTCGTGAATACCCAACTACAGATACTTGCTGTTTTTGGGGTGTTTGTGTGGCCAGGCCCTGCTCTGCGGAGGGAGCGGGAGTGCAGCGGCAGTTGAAGGCACGTGGGTGCTCCCTGTGCTGGGAGTACCCTAGTACTTGGGGGTTTTTTTTGGGCGGGTGGAGGGG